>MU224133.1:8254464-8295593 GCA_018584345.1 Thuja plicata | reverse complement strand
CACACACACACACACATTCACATGCACACACACACACACACCCACACCCACACACAGGCACACACCCACACACACGCACACGCACACACACACACACAGGCACACACAGGCACACACACACATGTACACATACACGCGCACACACACACACACACACTCACATACATATATAGATATATTTGTATGCATGCCTTTTTTTCAAACTAATGTGTACTGGTTAAACCTTGGTCGTGTTTTTTATGTATAAAAACCCGGTTGTAGTTTTCCAATTAAAACCACGTACAAGGTTTTATACTTACATGTTAAGGCTTGTAATCAAACTTGGATGACAAGGTTGAGGTTTTCACATATTATTTTTCTTCCAATATGGTTTATCAACTTCATTATCATTAGGTTCACACATTATCAAGTGGGTATTTGTAAAATTACCATCATAATTTAACACATCTCCTGAGCTTTCTAACCACATAATTTTTTTTAAGATTTGAACAACATTAAGATGTTAATTTTTAATTTCTTTACCAGTATTTATAGACTTCTCAAAGATATACATGTACTATTTATTAATAAATTTTTACTTATTTTCCAAATTTAAAATAAATTATATATTATTGTTCTACATTTCATTCTTTACAATGTAAAAAAAATTCAATTTTCAGTTAGTTTGGTGCAAGTTATGACACACACAAGCTGGTATCTGATTTTTAGGATACGTCCACTTTGAAAAAACATAAAAAAATACTTAACAAAAAAGTACATAACTTATAGTACTCATTCCTAACTACCATTCTACCAAAGGGTTTTTCAAAATATTAAATTCAACTATAGCTTTTTTGATGCACACGTGAGACACTATGTTATGTTTTGCTAAAAAAATAGGAACAATTTTTGGTGCATGGAGGATTTTCCCCCCTTAATCTTATCCATTTTTGAAAAACTTTAGTAGTTTGGAAACTAGATTCAGAGTACTTCATTCATGTTCTTTTGGTATCTTCAAATTTTGAGTGCACGAGTCTTAAATTGCTTTTCCAAGTTAAGGTTTCTAAAGTTGATTTCATAAAAAAAAAGTAGCCACCTGTACCCCCCTTATTGTTCACCATCTTGGTGTACTTACCCCACGATCTATTAATAAACATCAGAATGTGTCATATGTATCTTTAGTATACCAAAAACAATCAAGTCTTAAGGCACAATAAACACATAAAAGCCTTAATTAAAGCATGTGAGGACCATATAAAAAGAACAATTACCAAGCCCATCAAAGGTATCTTAAATTTGACCAAGCAAAAGCCTCAGAATCCTTTCAAGCTATCTTTTAACTTTTCCTCTTATAAAAAATGGCATAAGACTTTAGTAAAGGAAATCAAATTTTAGTTTTTTCCCTATTTCTTCGTATGCACATTTTTCACCTAAGACTTTAATGGTTTATGTTCATGACTTGACATCAATATACTTAGACTTAAAATAACCAAGGCTATCAATTTTTTTAAGAAGCTAGTTCAATCAAAGAAATGAAACTAGGTATGCTCATAGGATTAACATCAAAATAAAGTATTGAGTATATTCAGATACACCACTCATTGTGTGTGAGGAAGATTGCCAATTTAAATAGCCATTGACTCTTTCAAGTTTTTAGACAATTATTTTGACAAAAATTAGTTTTGAGGACAAGCTTGATAAAAATGGTCCAGTTCAAGACAAATAACCTATCCTACAAAAGAGGCAATGAAATGCAAAAAAATCTAGCAAGGCAAAAGAAGGCTAAGAAATTCAAGCCACACAGGCTCATAAAGCTTTTCTGTCATCTAAGATTGAAACATCTTGGGTCCATGGTTGGAAACCCAACATAGAAGACAAGACATACCAAGGACTATGTTGCAAAATGACCAAGCATGGCTAAATTCAACAAAAAACAAAAAAGAAAAAAACCCTCTAATAATGATGCTTTGGACTACATTTAGGTGGACCCCATGCAAGATGCAAAATTTGGCAACTCATTCCCTTAACATGTTCTCAAGGGGAGTTCTCCCAACGAAATAACCAATAAGAGTATGTTGCTCTAACCATTGAGACACAATATCAAATTTAGGGATGGGTAGAATCACATCTACTAGAGTATCAATAGACATACCTTGTGGAATACCTTTGGGTTAAATTTCTTGCTCAAATGAGCGATAAGTCAAAGTTGTCAAACCGTTAACACTAGCAAAAATTGCTTGGTTGAACTGATCAAAGCCATTTAAAAGAAGGTTGAAAATTCCACAGTAAATGTGAAATGACAACAAGATAGACAATAGAGAAAGACAAAGTTACTTAGATAAAGGCCAAACCCTAATAGAGTGCTCATCTACCATGTTCGACCCTTTTTATTTTACTTGTTTGTGCTTTTTCGAGTCCAATGTTTGAATTTAATTATAATTAACAATAATGTAACAAGTAAAATCAAGGTTATTATTTTTTTTCATTTTTTTAGCTTTCAACTTAAATGTAAAATTCAAGTTTTTTTAATATTTATTTCCTGACTTGAATACTATTTTTTTACTTTATATTTTTCAGCTTGAACAAATGATAAATTTAGTATTAAATACATCTATTTCTTAAATAAATGTTTGATGATTTAACAAAATCACACACAATAAAAAATAATTACAATATAATAAATGCTAATCATAATAGTTGGATATTATAAAAAAATTAAAATTTTATTTTTCTATTACTAATAGTTGTTTAACTAGTATAGATATCTTAAGAACATCTATCTAAAAATTAATTGTCAAGAGATATCAAGCTAAAGATGTTTATATTGAAATTGTTTTGAGAATAGATAAGCACCTCTTGACATCCTTCAATATCTATTTTGGTTTATAACCAAACAACCACTTTAATCATATTATCTAACCAATATTTTTTTTTTGATCGGTGATAATATTTATTTTATTAATAATATAAAAGGTCTATTACAAAAGAAGTAACAAACAAGGAAACCTTTGCACACTAACCCCTAACTCCCAACAATCCTACCCCTGCTTCCAAAATTAAGCTGATACACAACCTCCCTATCATGCCCAACAATCCTAATCTAAAATATTGAAGCCCATCTTTAAAACTGGGCTTACAAAATTACATACATAGAAGACTGATATGAACACTAGCTTCGACTAAAAGAGCAAGTTCTATATAAAAAGTCCATTCATTAACAAAATTGGGTTATCACTATACAGATTTTGAACAAACCCAAAAACAAAAAAGAACAATGCCCTTTTGGCACCATGATTCACAATTTTTTAACATCGACCTTTGCTCCACAAGCCTTGGAGTCCTCAGGGATGAAAACCCCTCCTTTGGTGTCCAATTTCGCCTTCTTGGCTTTTCTTTTCTCACATTTTATTTGCTTATTCTCTGCTTCCAACTGCACCAAGTGTTTCTTTAGGAGTTCCTAGTCATACTTGGCTTCTTCCTTCGTCCTCTTTCTGTTGGTCGTTGCACTCCACACAAGAAATGATTTGAAGCTCTTCAACGATCCCTTGACCTACCTCTAATTCCCATCTTCCACTCTGAAGCCAACACTCGGTTCAACAACCACCAACATTAGGACCATACCACATGTCCTTTCAGCTCCACACAAGTCCACATAACCTAGAGAGCCTCCTCTTTTGTACTCAAATCCAAAGCCGTTGCAAACACTATAGATGAAACATCAATGTTTGATTGATATAAGTGTTATGTGGTCATAAACTCCTCCCCCAACAATAATCCATAATTTGCCAAAATTGAGGGTTATCCACCATGAAATGCCCTTCATCCTCTTCCTAGTAACCTGCCCCAGGAAATTTTGTTGCTGCCTAGCTGTCCGAAGGGTAAAATTTGCTTCCATCTTTTTCCCTATTCCCATACACAGTCCTTTGCAAGCACCTAGAGATAGTAAGGGTTCTAAACTTGCCTTTTGGCTTACAACTACCCTTCTCCACTTCACATATGCCACCCGTAGCTAAATCAAGACTCTTCTAAATTTTAATGAGTACCAAAGTACTCAATTTTCTCGCCACGTCTACCTTGGCATGCGAGAAATTTAATGCCTTAATTCTATGCAAAGATGGCCCCGCAAGATTTCTCCAATCTTCAAATCATTTCATCAAATGCTATTTACTCCCCATGGAGGCATTAAATATGCCTTTAACAACTAGTGTGGGTGGAGGGAAACAAAGGTAAACAATTTCAAATTTAAACTCACCCAAAGACATGCATATGTTTAATGAGACTCTCTCCTTCCACTTACTGAGATTTTAACTCTACAAAACTAGTTTTTAACATCTTCTAATCAATATCACTGCTATGTGGCCAATTCCAAGCTTTTCTCATCAATGCTCCAGAAGTCTTCTATTATTTCCTCTTTTCCTTGATCTTTCAAAGACACCCCAACTTTAGACATAATATCGACAACTTCATTTCCTTCACGCTTGACATGTAATACTTTAAAGCCTTCAAAGGATTCAATTAAATAGTTGATGTTTCCAATGAACTTATTTAAGGACCATACACTTGATTCCCCTTTCATGATCACATTGACAATGATCAACGAATCTTCCTCCAAATGAAGTTTGTTAATATCGAGGGACTTAGCCACTTTAATTGCTTATAGGGCTGCCTACACTTCTGCCTCGTTATTTATACCTTCAACCAAACTCTTTGCCCCAATCACAAGAATATTACCTATCCAATCTCGAACCACAAAACCAACTTCTGAAGGCCCTTGGTTGCCTTTCAAGATACCATCAAAATTAATTTCGATCCATTATTTCTCTAGCGACTCCCAACTCTGCTTCACAACCCCTTAAGGAGATGGATTAACCCATGAATGCGCTCATTAATGAGCCATCTAACCAATACTTTTTTTAAAATATAATATTTGATAAATAAAACATATTATTGAATAATCTTTTGAATTAAACTATGAAAAATTGATACCAACTAAATAAAAAAATATTTATATGTTGATCTAATAACACCTTTCAATACCTTTTTCTAATCTAAATATTAAAATGGCCTTCGTAACTTGTGACGATGGTCATGACATCCGGCATCACCGACGTGCACTCGAGCTCCCTTTATATATTGTTTGAGGGCTATACACCAAACGCGTTTTTTTTTTATCAAAGCAATTTTACCCTCTTTTCTGTTCTGCTGCCTCTGGAGATTCAGAGCGAGCAATATGCAGATGTTAATACAAGGCCCGGACGATGGCACACGTGCAATTTCGATGGAGGCAACACAAACCCTTGAACAGGTAAAACTACAAATCCTACGGTTAATTCCAGGATTAAATTCTAATTCCATAGAAGCAGGTTTATTATATTTCTCCTGCGGTGGGAAGGTGATTGCCAATGGCTGTAGACTGTTAGATTTGGATATGTACAAAAATAATCTTATTCATTTGAGGCCAAGGCTTTGTGGGGGCGGTGGGGATGGAGGGGCCACGGGTGCAGAGTCCAGAGATTGTTATCTGAAAATGTATGCAGTAAAAAAACCAGATAAAGTTGACCCAAATGAGTCTAGAATCTGCAAATGGTCAACATGTGCACTTTCCCAAGATACCCTTAAGCCTCCTTGTGTGATTGATCGCCTGGGTAATGTGTTTAACAAGGAATCTCTGGTTAGGGCCTTGCTGGGGAAGAATTTGCCCTCTAAGTTTAATCATATCAAGGGTCTTCGGGACATGATTACTATTCATTTGGACCCAATTCCTGGTGTTAGCGTTCTGGATGATGTTTCAGAAACCAAGTTTCAGTGTCCAATTTCAGGGCTTGAGTTTAATGGCAAGTACAAATTTTTTGCTCTCAGTGGATGTGGGCATGTGATTAGTGGTAAGGCATTGAAGGAGGTGCAGTCAACCACTTGTCTTGTGTGTCATGTGCCCTTTAATGAGGAAGACAAGATTGTTATCAATGGCAACGAGGAGGAAGTTGCTGTATTAAGAATGAGGATGGAGCAGGAAAAGGCCCTTAAAATGAAAGATAAGAAGCAGAAGAAGGCAAAGAATGGGGAGATTAAAGTTTCAGAGGATGTCATTGATGGGGATGTCAAGAAGGATGATATGATGGGGCAGAATGGGGTCAATGTTTCTGCAGTTAGGTCGAAAAGGAAGGGTGAAGAAAATGGGGAAAATGAAGTTGGCAATGGTAAAGATAAGGCCAAAGTGACAGCGAAGAAATTCAAGGCAGTGGATATAGCACCGGCAAATGCAACGAAGGAAGTTTATGCTTCTATTTTTACATCATCTAGGAAGACAAATTTGAAAGAGACATTTTCATGCAGGGCTCTTCCTCTTGGCAGAAACTGATTGCAAAGGATTCTACCCACTGGCAGAAAGTGATTGCAAAGGGCTCAACCTACTGGCAGAAACTGATAGCAAAGTTGTTTTGGTTGTAGAAAGTGGAACTCATTTCAGGGTAATTTTGTGGATTTGGATTGGAGCTAATGAGTATTTACTTGTGGACGCGAGTACTTATCGAAACACCAAGCTGGGACCTTTGTTTCGAATATTTCCGTAAATTGAATTTTCCTTTTATAGCGATTCACTAGTTTTGTATATTAGATTTTTCTTGGAACATAGTTAATGCAATTTTTTTGCACAAATTGATCCCCTTCCAATATTGATGGTTGACATCTCATTTACCAGTACGATTGTTTTAAATATTAATTTGTAGATTTAGTTTTACCTTTTTTATGCCATTGATATGTATCATTTGAAAGCTTTTTATCTATTTGAACTAGGTTCTGTGTCTTTTTAAGTTTTAGGAGTCCTTTATATTTTGGTAGCTTGTCAAAAGGGATTAATTAGGAATGATGAAAATGTTTAAATGAAACTGAATATTGATTTTGGCTCCAGCAAGGATGGATATTGTTCACATGATATTATATGTTTGTGTTTTCTTCTTTAGTAAACAACTTTTCATGTTCAGAGGAAAGCCAGTGTTGTATATCTTAAACACATTGTCAACATTGCTATTGTGATATGGTATCTTAGTTCGATGTTATGTAGAGAATTAGTCGTGGATCAACCTTCTCCTGACATAAAATCCAGATTGAAAAAAGAGTGGACCTGAATCAAAATTTGGCGTTTGCTTTTCCAAAAGAAAAGTCTTCGGTAGCAAACAACTTTTCATGTTCAGAGGCAAGCTGGTGTTGTATTTCTTAAATGCATTGTAAATAATTTTTGACATTATCTCAAAATGCGTTTATATCGAATTTATGTGAATTCATCATTTTAAAGAAAAGTGTTGCTGAACATTTAATGCTCGAAGATAATCCATCGTTTGCCTCTAGATCAAATTTATTGAGAAAAGTTTTGGCAATAAAACTAAGACTGAATGATGACAAGTTTCAAATGAATGACTGATAACATTGAAGTGTTGTTGTGTTATAGAAGGCATGTTTTTTCCCCTTCTGAAATAATTATTGAAATTTCAGGGCCAAGCTTATACTGATCGATCATTTACTGATAGTATTCGTGGTATTTGTTAAAAATGAATTGGAAAGTGTAGGTTGAATCATACATTTAGGCATGTCTGTAAATGATGATCTGGTAAACATAGACTGTGCCTTGACACTAAAACTCAAAGATGTGCAGATTTTTTGCAGCATGCCTAAAATAAATTGTACCTCAGGTCATAGTAATCAATCAATAGATACCATTTCATTCCATGGTGCATTCTTACATGCAAAATATGATCAAATCAGAAATAACATGCAAAAATAATAGAATGTTAAATGAACTTAGATAGTAGCTGCAAATATGCTTACATTTATGAATCAAATACAAAGTACACAGGCCTCTTTGAGGGAGCAACCTCCTTAAGAACAGATTTTGAAATGCAAAATATGATGCCAGATGATCCTTTCTTTATTACAACACCAATGTATAAGCAAACAAACAATTGATCTGTAAGGTACAACCCTTGTGGCATAGTTCAATTGCTTAATATGAACTTATTAGCTTCTTACACTTCCATGTGATGCATGTGGGAGAAATCCACACAAAGCAAGTAATAATAATACTGGTTTAGGACTTAATTGCCCTAACATGTGTTAGCCTTTTGGAAAATGTGATGGAAATCACTGTTGAAGTTGGTTGAGAGGTTCCCAAGTTGCAACTTCCAATTGCAAGCATCCCCATTGGATTGGAAAGTCTGTGATGATGTGTTTATGGAGGAAGCAAGAACATTTATCCAAAGAGCCTCAAGTTTGAGGATGATGGAATCTTTGTATTTCAATTTGGAAAGTGCTGAATGAGGGTGAATATGTTGACCACAAGGACGTTCTTTAAACAAGACACATGGAAAATAGGATGTATCTTGGAAGACACAGGTAGGTCCAATTTGTAAGAACATTTATCCAAAGAGCCTCAAGTTTGAGGATAATGTAATCTTTGTATTTCAATTTGGAAAGTGCTGAATGAAGGTGAATATGTTGACCAATGACCTTCTTTAAACAAGACACATGGAAGATAGGATGTATCTTGGAAGACACAGGTAGGTCCAATTTGTAAGTGATGTTGTCAAACTATTGTAGTCATGATGTAATCAATAAGATACACAAAATTTGGGCTAGCCTTTGAGCTTCAAGGATGTTTTCTTATATGTCTCCTGATGTGAATGTGTGCTCAAACTGGTGTTGACTTTCCATTTTTTTGGTATGATTTCGAGATAGGGTTAAGCTATCCTTTAGAGTTTGAAGTAGATCTTCTTGGCGGTAGAGAGTAGAATTGATGGCTTGTACTTTGGAAATGCTTGGAAGGTGGGATACGAGAGATGGTGGTGTTTGGCCAAGAATGACTTCCAATGGTGTCACGTTAGTTGACAATGGTAAGAGGTGTTGTACTACAAATTGGCATTGGCAAGAGGTAGCCACTTAGCCTAGTGAGTTTGTTGCCCCAGGACAAAACAACATAAACATGTCTTAAAGTATTTAGGGGCTATGTCAGTTTGACCATCAAATTATAGGTGATATTGAGCTCATTTTCAGTTGCGTTCCTTGTAGCTTAAACAGTTCTTGTTAGAAATTACTAGTTAAGGTTGGATCACACTCACATATAATGGAAGCGAGTATGCCATGTAGGTAGAAGATTTGGTCAGTGAAGGCTTTGTGCAATAGTGGAACCATTATAAGAATTAATTGATGAACAAAAATGGGCATACTTAGAGAGACTGTCAACCACCACAAAATGACTAATTTGCCTTGCAATTTTGGCAAACCCTCAATTAAATCCATGAAGATGCTTATCCATATTGTAGTTGGAATGGGTAATGGCTATAGATTGTTTGGAGTCTCTCCTTTGTGGTGTGGACAAATATTACAGTCATCAAATTTTTGACAATTTTCCCATGTAATTTAGGCAAACCCTCAATAAAATCCATGGAGTTGATTGTCCATAGTGTAGTTGAAATGGGGGTTATGGGTATAGAGTGCTTGGTGTCTTGGCAGTTTCTCCTTTGTGGTGTTTACACATATCACATATCAAATTTTTGGTATCTTGTATAATGTTACACCAGAAGTTTTTTCCCACGCATTCACATGCCTTTAAGAAGCCAAAATGCCTTGCAAATGGAGATGCATGTAATTCCTGTTACATTTTGTCTTGAAGAGAAAAACTTGTAGAAAGCACAACACTCTTTATAATGCACATATTAGCCATCGTAAGAGTACCTTAGCTTAGTGGTGGGATCATTTGTTAACTAAGGAATGAGTTGTTAAACCTATGCATCATGCTACCACTCTTATTTGGCCTCTTGAAGCTGGTCTATAGTTGGTAAGGATAAGGCATATAATTTCTTATGTTCTTCTAATTTTGAGATAGGGAATTCGCCATGACATTCTCCTTAATTTTTTTTCATGTGCAAAGAGACTCATTGTTCTAGTAAATATGTAAGGATATGATGATATGTCTTGATGTAGAAATGTGACTCCAAAAGATATGGCTGCCAATGACTCACAACATAAAGAATGATAATATTTTAAAAGTAGGTTTTTACTAGATCTTTGGCTTCTGGTGGCTTGCTAGTGAATGCCAAGAGTCTTCGTTGTTGCATCAACACTATGCCAATTCCTACATTGTTTCAGTGACAAATGGTCTGGAGAAATCAGGCATGGCAAGTATACTTGTGTTACATATGATATGTTTGAAAAGGTCAAAGGCATGCATCATTGATTCACACCACATGAATATAGTCTTTCTTAACATTGTTGTCAAAGGAGCTGCAATCTTCTTGTGATAATAACTGGTGAAACCTTAAAATCCCCAAAGACTTGAGTTTTTGGTTTTGTCCAATTTTGCATGTCTTCAATTTTCTTGGGATTTACCTTAACACCTTGTAGAATACAATATAGCTAAGGTATTCCACCTCCACTTTACCAAAAGAAGACTTGGAACACTTCGCACTTAATTGATCATCTCAAGTGAGTTGTAGGGTTTTGGTCAAGTAAATTAGATGATCGTTCCGTAGCTGTTATAAACTAGTGTTGCAGCAAATCGAGTGCCAAGGCAATGCATGTATGACATCCACACAAAATAGCCTTAAATAAAGGGGTAAGTATGCAGGTTATGAACTCTTATCCCTTACAAGGAGCCTTGCAATGTTGGTTATCTCTTGTTTACTATTCATGACAGAGACGGATGTGTTTTTATTTTCACGGAAGACTCTATCTTGCCCTGATAGATATGTTGGGAACTATATTGCATTGTGCTTCACTTAATTAGTTGAGCATCTTTAAGTTGACATGTGAGGATGGCATTGTTGTAACTTGTAAGCATTACCTTGCATGTTTATGAATGTTGAGAACAGCATTTTTGCCTGTGTATGTTGACTTATATCATTGGAATAGAGATGCTTAAAGTTTGTTGATTAGACTCTTTGACACAATGCACAAAAGACATGAACAAGCTTAAGTTGAAATACCTATTTTGTATCTCACTTCTTTTGCACTCAGAGGGTGGGATGGGGTGCAGTGATGGGAGACAGTGAGACACTATATTGACTGTGTTGATTAAAATTTGTCATTGATCACTACCCAACTGAATGATGGACTGGTATCATATTTTTTCCATAATGCATTTAAACTTGTTTGTTCATGCAAATGTATATAGGGCCGAGGGCATTGTGCTATATCTGCAAAGCGAGTCAGTACTTGAGTTCTGCCTAATGATCTAGTATTTTACTTAGTGTGCAGTGATGGGATTCAAATTTTCAATACACAAATATATTACCCTTGTGTTTGAGATGGGAAGAATTCATGTGAAATTGGGTATAAAGGATTCTGAAGAGTTTACATATTAAATTGAATTGGCTGATTATCAAGCCAAATGATCTCAGGAATAATTCAGTTTGTTGAAAAGCAGTATTGAAAATTATATTCTGGCAGAAAGCATTGCTTTGTCAAACCATCTCAGATCTCTTACAAAATAGTACTAATTTTTGACAGGATCAATGTAAATGCAGTATAATTGTTTTGCTCAGGGATTTGTACAAATAGCTCCTGTTTGTGAAATCTGTAGAACCAAGCTTCTTGGTCCCCAGCACATGAGCGCATAGGCAGAACACGTTCCATATCTTTTGGGATTCTACCAACTAAATTTACAATAGAGCATTCAATCATTCTCTAGAAAGTTTGTCAGATAGCCATAGTCAAAATTTTGGATGCTTTAATTGAAGCATAGAGGTTGACTATAGCAAAGCCAATTTGACAAAATCAAACAAAACAAGTGAGAAGGGTTGGAAGCCAAGTTTATCACAAACAAGTTGTAGCATATAATCTGTATATTATGTTTCTTATAAGCAGAGAGGATCTTTAAGGCTCATAACCTCTGCCATGGTGATTCAATCTAAGATTCCCTGATGGTCTCTGTCAGTGGCAGTCTATGAAAATATATTCATGCAGCAAAATTGCAAATGCATTGTAGGTCATATCCACCAGCTTCTGCTACAAATGAGAACCACTTTTGAAGATCTTGAGAACTATTTTTAGAAAGATTTAGTTGGAGGGCAGAAGTTCTTGCCAGATGGCATAGTTGTTTGTTTCACCCCAAAATAGTGATGCTGTGAAAGAGATACTGTAATTTGCCTGTGGTCATTTGAGTGCTTTATGAGGGCTTAGGAAGCTGTGAAACTAGTCTACAACTGTGAGGCTCTAAAATCCTTAATCCTTGCAATGGCATTAAAAGTTGAAGTGTCAACACATTTTAGCCTAATATGAGATCATTTTAAAAATCTATAGGAAAGATATGGCATCAATCATGTTTCTATAGGCTTTTGATATTTAGTATTTTAGAACAGAGCAGCATTGCTATTCTATTTAAATTATTATGTTTGGATAACTGAGAAAATTATATGAACATAGGTGTATTTTTATGGTCTGTAAATGGTATATCATGTCATCTCTAGGTAGAAATCAACTGTGGCCCTGTTCCTAGAATTTTATCGGTGATCATGAAACTGATTATGTTCCCTTGGTGCTTTGTAAATGCAATTTCCCTCAATAAGATGAGATTTATGTTAAGTTTTTAGATGGTACCATGCATAAAATTTTCATTTTCTAAACATTTGAAAGATTTTTCCTTTAAATTTTGCAGCAAGGCAATTCATAATTCATATGTTCAATTGTGAATCACCATGTCCATCATTTTAGTAGCGGGGAAGCACAGAATTTTGGATAGATGAAACCCTACATAAAACCCCTAGGGAAGCTTGAAATGGTAAAAAAACTTGCAATATACGAAAGCCCCTTAGTTTTAGTTTAACTTCGATTTAGTTGTCATACCATGGGATGAGTGATTATTTGCATATGGTCCCCTATTTTTGGATTATTATGTTGTGAAAACTAATGGTTTTACTGAGTACCATTTCATTTACATGGCATTGGCATGATTTTACAAAATTGTATATTGAATTCAATTACCCGGGTCTAAAATGTGAAAAACTTGGCCAAAAGTTTGGATAATTTAAAAATGAATATTATATCTATAACTAAAAAAATTTAAAATAGAAAAAAAAATGTTTCGTTATTTCGTGCCAAATATGCATAATACATTTTTTTTCCAATTAGAAAGATCAATTTTGATTTTCAAAAACAATTATTCCTGAAAGATATGGCTGGTTTAAAATAGTGGGCAAGTGCTATCACCATTCAATATGGCCTACTAATTTTTGGGGACCCATTGTTTTATATCAAAAGCCAAAGCCTCAACAAGACATAGTTAACAGGAAAACCTTCATTAGTGTTTAAAATTTCAACTCAAAAATTAGATCCATTGAAAAATGTAAATGCCCTAGTGTTAATCCTAAACTAAAATTTTTCATTCTTCCCATGCTTTTATATTTCTTTCCCTAAGTTTAAAAATGAGCCAACAAAGGAAGGGTATACATAAAAAAATTCAAAACCATTTTTAACTCAGGAAACAACACAACAAATGAGGTGGGTGGTGATTACTTGGTTAATGTTGTGTTTTTGGATGGTGCTACTAGTGTTTTACTTGTGTTGAAATTATCGTCAGTAATAAACAGAGATGTTTAAGCTTTTGAATGAAACATGTTTTGTGTAACAATCCAAACTGACATGTGAAATACATCAATTTGTGAATAAGAAGCTGGAGGTACAATATACAGAGATTTTATTTGTCATTACATTTCTGCTATATTCTTCATCGAGTTATAAGGGTGCAAGACAAAGGCTCTATAATTAGTGCTAATTGGTCATTCAATTGTAAATATCATGAGTACAATCACCCCCGTAAAGGAACGTGATCAGGACATTGTACACTGGGGATGACAATCACAATTTTCTTTTTGATAGGTGCTCTGTGCAAGTCTAGGGGTTTCAATTGGGATCCCAGCCCTTAAACATTTTTTCTGATATGATCGTGACAACTGATATACTGCAGGGTCTTTGTTCTTGAAAATAGATAAAACAAGAGTTTATGCATGTAGAGAATGCCTAGCATGTATAGATTAGATTGAAATGTGTGGAAAAGGTCAATGTCTATCAGTTGAAAGTTGAAACAAAACAAGAGATTAGAATTCAATTAGGTCGAAAGAAACTAAGTATTTATACACGGGAAGTATCAAACTGCCTTATTGCTGATACTGCTTGTTGCAGAAAAATATTGGCTGTACAAGATCTCTATAGAGGCGGAGCATCCCTTGAACTGCTAGTCATATCTGGACCCAAAAAACTGTAGAAATTGTGGCTTGTAAGGTATATGGTCACTGTTGCTTATAAGAATGAGGAATCAGGCAAACCAAGCCATTTATGGTAGTCAAGCTTGGAAAGAGGCAGCCGGATCATGGTTTCAATGTATATTACAGGGCTGTTCAGATTACCATCTTGAATGCTTCCGATAAATAATGCTTTGAAAATATGACTGCAGAACCTTGACCTATTCAGATCAATTGAAGATTTTTCTGAGACTGCAATACAGAAGCCCTCGATAGCAAACTTCTACAAAATATTATAGCAAAGTACTGCTTAAATAATACTTTTCCAACAATTCGTAACATTGTAGAAGAATAGATATAAGAAGAAAGTGTTCTCGACATTCTAAAGCAGGTTACAATCTGAAGTTATTCCTATCAATAGAATGTTGACTTCCGAATTCAATATATAAAATGGTACACATTATTTCTGCAGGGCCTTTATTTATTTAAACCAGTTGAAGATGTCCGAGACTGCATGACAGAAACCTGATAGCAAACATCCACAAAAAGGTATAGAACAATACCGCTTAAGTATTACTTTTTCAAGAATATTTCTGGACACTTGAAGGAAGATAGAAGATAGAAGAAGAGTGCAAGCTTGACATGCTAAAGCATGCTAATATCTGAAGTTGTGTGTGTCAGCTATCAAACAGAAGAACATTGACTTCTGAATGACATCTTCAGGTTTTGGGTGATTGGGGCAAGTCGAGAGAGAATATGTAGGGGAAACAATCTCAGAATGAAATTATCCTTTTAGTTGTTGTCAACTTCTCTAGGCTGCAAGATCTGGATAATAAATAGGAGGGACTTATGATACAGGCTTTTTTCATATAACAATTGTATGGTGGAGATTGCTTGTGACTTGCGAAAGTCTTCTAAAATCTTTAGTGATGCATGTCAACAAAGAACACCAACTTCTGAATGGTCTCTACAAGTTTTGGGTAGTTGGGGCAAGGTGAAGGACACAATGAAGGAGAACACTTCCAAAATATAATTTGAGTGCACATTTATTGTTGATACTCTATAGAGTGTGAGATCTACAAAATATGCAGGAGGAAACAATTACATGGGTTTTATACATGTGGCAAATGTATAATGGAGATTATTGATTAGCATCTGCAGCTCTTTTTGACTTAAGGTCATTCTTATCTTATAGAAACATGGTACAGTGTTGGCTTGCTGCTGCCCGTGGCCATGGTGACTGCACATGTAAGCAAAATATACAGGAGGAACCGCTTTATGCACGTGGCAAATGTAAAATGGAGATTATTGATTTGCATTGGTACAGTGTTGGCTTCTGCTGCACGGGTGGCCATGGTGACTGAACATGTAAATTATTAAATTCTCCTTGATGAAATATTACACTAGTATCAATAACTATGTGAGATTATACATTATCAGACCCTGTTTTCAGTTTTACTTTTACCTCTTTTGAGCAGTAAGAAATAAATAGATGGGCTATAAATTATTGTCACTATTATCTATTAAGATCCCAGACTGCAGCTTGAGCTGAGAGTTTTTTGTTGATTGCCATTTAGAATTGATTTTCAGGAATACCATACCAAAGGAGAGAATCTTATCCAGACTGCAGCTTGAGCTGAGAGTTTTTTGTTGATTGCCATTTAGAATTGATTTTCAGGAATACCATACCAAAGGAGAGAATCTTATCGGGCAGTTTTTTAACTTTCTTTGAGTATTCCCTCAACAATTCTATATTAACAGCGGATTTAGCTATCTGGGGCTGCTGGTATCTGGATTTAGCTATTAACAGCAGAACCAGGGCTACATGGTGCTTGCTTACTGTTCCAATCAGAGATAAAAGTGCAGTGTTGTTGCTCCCTAGTTATGCATTTTATCAATGGAGCTGTGGGAGCATTTCTGAATATGTTCAAACAACATTTTTGGGTGTATTTATCTCAGGTTCTCTGATAAACTTACGAGTCTTGTAACCAGTGTTTCTAGTCCATCACACATCAAAAAATCAGAAACAACTCTTCCATTGGTTGAAATTGTTATAGTGGTTGTTCAGCTGTGTTTGTTTACACTCTCCCTGGACCTTTGGCCGGAGAAGGTGTAAAGTACCAAGCTAAGCTTTTCAGTATTTTTGTCAAATATTTAATAAAATGGCAAGTCCCAAGAGCTATGCTATTCCAATAGTTGTGTGTATTTTGCGAATTGTTTGACAGAATGTCCACAATTGAAATACTTGTAATGACGCTAATACTTCACAAAACATAGAGGTTATGATTGCAGCTAATTATTAATGTAATTTCCCTTGAACAATGTTTTTTTCAACTACATACATATTAAACCCTATACAAGATATTGAACTCACATTTACAACTGGAGCAATAACAAAATCTGACCTTCCAGTCTGGAAATAAGTGCTGATGGAACCTGTAGTTATTATTATTCAGAATGATTTGATCTGTAAGTGCACTGAATGCTGCCAGCATGTAACAGGAAGACAAATACAAACGTTTGTTGTAGCTGGGCGACTAAATTGCGGTACTGTTCATGTCAAATCCTTGAATCTGTATACTTCTTAGCAATTACACTACCTACTGTTGCAGAGGTTTTTCTTCCTTATATCTCCTCAAATGAGTCTGGGTGCATCATCGGAACTGCTAAAACTTGTTGACTGCTGATATGACTGATGAATAGGGAACCGAAATCCCTTGTTTACGACAGCGCCTTACTCCCAAATTCCCATGCCACCTTGTATAACCCGCAGAAGTAGATTTGACTGCAGAAATAGGGGTTAACTGGGTTTAGTTTCCCACAAATATTTTCTAACTTTTCACAAACTCCAATTACCCCTTCTAAAATACTTGGTACAGCTGCCTTAGTGCCTGCCATAGTATTACAGCTGACTTAGTGCCTGCCATAGTGGTACAGCCAGACCATAGAATGGTACATGGCCAACCAAAGTAATAAAAAAAATTAAATAAACTAATTTCTTGCCAAAACCTCCGTGCTCCAATTCTATGGTAGCACATTATGGTTTGCAAGTAAGTGAATCTCAAGAAGTCTCTGATCCTTCCCACTTCAATCAACTGGAATTGACGTGTCTTTCCTTTATTCTTCAAATCAATCAGTACGTTGGTGAATTTAGTGCCTGCCACAGTGGTACAGCCAGACCATAGAATGGTACGGCCAGCCCAAGTAATAAAAAATAAACTATTATTTTATCAAAACCTCCACTGCTCCAATTCTATGGTAGTACATAATGGTCTGCAGGTAAGTGAATTCACGAAGTCTCCAATCCTTCAATCAATTGAAATTGATGTCTTTCCTTGATTCTTCAAATTAAACAGTGCATTGGTGAATTCTAAATGGATGCACTCACAAATTGGCTAGGAAGGTTTTTGTCCTCAAAAACAATCTTCCCCTTAGAGTTTCCATCCTAGGGCACAAACATGAAGAGTTGCCCAGTCTCCAAAGTCGGGGTTTTCACAAATGAAATGTGAAGAGTGATTTTTTTTTTTTAAGTTCTCCTTTATATACTCCCCTTTAGAACAATTGGAGACATAGTATTTTGTTTTCCTTGTAAAGTGAGTTTTTTAAGTTCACGTTTTGGGCCCAACAAGTAAGTCAGTTTTCCATTAAATTGACCAACTTAATAAAAAAAACAATTAATTATAAGTTTTTGAAAAATGACTTTATTGAGGCAACTTAATTTATCCCATAAGTCTATCCTTTTCCCAAAGTATGTTGATGGTTGAGTTCAGCATCTCTCCTTATTCCCGCGGACACTAAATATAGTGGGAGTTCGTACGTTATTTATCTATGGCCTTTGCAAATTTCACAGAACTCTACAATACATAATTTATCTTATCTGAGTCTCACAAAGGTTCAGACGGCTTTGAAGATAATAGGTTTGTATCATTTTCTTGAAGTGGGCCACCGGAGTTATTTTCTTTTGCCCCTTTTGGGAACCTTAAATGTGATGTCTTTGGTTGTCTCTGAAGACATCATTTCTAGCGAATTTCTGCCTTGGGCGACCTTGATTTTCAGCCCCATCAAAGGGTTTAAGACCCTGGTTGCCATCTTGGAAGGCACAAAAGCACTGAAATGCTATTATGAAAAGCCAAAAAAGAAAGTCAGCATTTAACACCGATCCTTAAGCTGAAGGTCGGAGACTTTGTTAGAACTACTTAAAAGACCAATTATTGGGTCATTAGTTGAACCCCATTAGGGACATTATCGCAGATCTCTTGCAAAATATCTTCAGGAGGTTGGATGTGCTGTTTGTTTTTGGTATTTAAGAAATTGGGTAGTCCTAGCAAATTTAGCTAACGGGAAGTGGTCTTGAGGTCCACTATAAATAACTTGGCTTTGGCATCACTGTGTTGTAATTTTGCACCAGAGAGGAGAACTAGGACCATATACTAAGAAATTCATAGGGAAAAATTCAAATAACCATTGACATAATCATTTGAATATCTAGTTCTGAGTACATTTCAATATATGTTATTTTGAGATATTGAACTAGTATATTTCTGCATCTGCAGAGTCGCCGTAAGCTGTACGGCTAACTCAATATAGTATTTATTAGAACTACAATATCATAAGACAATACAACTAATAGCTAATGTCTTCTCTGGCTGCTACGGGATCAGTATCAAGGCAATTGTAGAATATACATATCTTGCAGCTTAGATTTCATCTCGACCGGATGCCTTCAACTAACTAGTGAGATGGGAGAAAAAAGTTGCTCAACATTGGAGGAGAAACCTCACAGATGGTATTCATCCACTCTAGCCGCGACACTTTGATGGGAGAGTAGGGCTTAAAATGTGGCTGGTAATCTTCCCGCTTTTATGATCCGTCACATGCATCTGCATCACCCAAACTGTAGCAACTGATGGTGGAAATATTTGGTCAAAGGGGCCTAAGCCATCACAATTGTGACAACCTTTGTACGAAACACTTACATAAACATATCCCTTGTTTTCTGTTCCCTTTCTTGGCCTTGAATCGTGTTGTCTTCATCCAATTTCAGTTTGGTTAGCATGTAGGTAAGACTAAATTCCTTATCATCCATCTGCTCATATTTTATTCATACGACCTCTGAGATAAACACACCCTTTGTTTTCTCCTCCCTTGCGTTGGTCTTAGAATTGGGTTTTCTTCATCCAATTTCAGTCCGGTTGGCATGTAGTTGACTAAATTTCTCGTCATCCACCTGCTCATATTCTCATATTTTGTGTAGGCAAATTTCACTCTTTCACAAGTGATATTTCCTGCTTGGAAGCTCCTCATCACTGCCTTTTGTGGTGCCAAGCTTTCTGCCCCGAATCATCTTTTGTAATTTTACATCTTGTCCAATTTTGTGGTCAAATTCTAACCAACACAAAGGCTAGATTCTTCATAGCTTGCAGCGCAAAGTCAAATAATAATCCTTATTACCCTAAGCTTACCGAGAGTTGAATTCTAAATAAATGTGTTGAGGTCCATTTCACTAACTTATCAAAAAAACACCTTCGTCCAAAAGTTGGATAATGGCGTCAACAAGACTTGAGAAAAAGGAACGTACAACATCCAAAATGAATCATCTTTTCATTTTCTTGTATTGTTCTTTGATACCTTTTTCCGAAGATTTCTTCCCGTTCACCTGTCCAGGAATTCTATGGGATTTGGAGCCAACACCCAAAATCTTGTATAGAGCTGATAAAGGTGGTAGATAATCACAAAGGTTAGAACGTTACCTTATCCACCATTCCAAAAAGCATAACAAACCATTAGCAATTAGAAGTTAGAACAATGCAATTGGAATGTTTGTTACTATCTTACTACTTTCATAGTACTTGTTGGCTTTGGTTAGTTGTAATGGATTTCTCTCTACTCCCAAATGTTGGCTTCCGTTGATTCTCTTAAGTACTTATATTTATAGAATTTCATATGAATAAAATTATTAGCTGGTTTACTTTGTGTTTTATGTTCATTTATGCAAGTAAAGTGTTGGGCTATTGAAGTTGGGTCAAATTTAAGTGCTAGTATTTTTGGTTGGGTCGTGGAATCTAGTCAAGGAAGATAAGATGATTTTGCAAGGTATCTTTGGTATTTGGGAGACATTTATATGAGAGCAATATTTGTGACGTAGCTGAAAGGAAGCAAGTGTTGTAGGAAATAATTTGGGGCAACTTAGCGACGATTGAGGAATGGGGACACCTTGCTTGACTTTCTTTAGTCTTTACTTGACACTATATTGCCAAACCTTTCTATTGGACAAGATCGTAAAGTATGATGAGATAAATTATCACAAACAATGGCGGACTGCAAATTGACCAAGAGATCTATGATCCCTAAGATTGGTGGAACAAAAAAGGAAACAAGACTGAAGTGCTTACGAAAATTCCAATATTGCAATGCATTGTGGAAATTGAAGTGGAAGTTGAAACCAACTTGTAGATCAAAATGAAAGTCATAGCAAAAGTTGAAGCATGAGCTACGGGTCATTTTGGGAATGAATACACGAAAACATCCTATTGATTAAAAATACTTAGAAAGTGTACTACGTCAAGGTTGTAAGGCAACTTGCCCTTTTGAATGAGTATGGTGATCTTGGAGACCAATTCAGGCCATAAGATGATTACACTAAATATTTTAGTCACCTCCATTAGATGAATGGAGTTCTCATGATGAAATAAAGTCTAGAGGATTTATTTTGGTAGATTAAGAGTGAGAAGCATACAAGACCAATCTCATTAGCATTGAATTTATTCATCAAAGACGACCCAAGCCTATGACGCTAGGATAGATCCCCGATGCAAGAAAAAAAGACTTGAATGGGTGCTAGAAGTGCCCAAGGGCAAAGAAATGCCTTGACTAGAACTTCACAAGGAGAAGATTCTAGAGATTGTAGCTACATCAAATGGTGTCCCTAAGTCCAATTATGCCTTGACTATAACTTCACAAGGAGAAGATTCTAGAGATTGTAGCCACATCAAATGGCGACCCTCCAATAAGTCCAATTAACGAGACATAAGTTGCAAGTTCAATGGAGATGAGTCCAACACCTCATAAGGTATTATAATACTTGTTATATATTGCAAATATGCAAGCATCCTGAAGATATTGGTTAAGATGTTTCCCAATCATGTTGCGAGGAGTGGCAATAGATTGGTATGTAGATATTATAAGAAATTAATATAGAGAAACTAAAGAAGGAATTTAAACAAGAATGTAAACTATTGAGGGATGATAATGAGTTGCTCGTTGAAATCTAATATACGATAGGTTAAGCACAACAATGTACGAGCTTGTAAAATGATGCTTAAGGAATAATCAAGTAGAGTGGTAAGAAATATGAGCTAAAGAAGTGATGGTTCTTTGAAGGGTTGACACCCTCATGATACCTCCCTCATCATATGAGGATACATGCAGTCAAGTCAAGACACGAATAGAGAGAGTGAAGATAAGATGTCCTCTTATTCAAGGAAAAGTAAAGATGCTTTAACTCAAGAATAATATACATACAATCAAGACATGAATATAGAGAGTGAAAATGAGATGTCCTCTTATTCAAGGAAAAGTGACGATGCTTTGATTTTAAAAAATGAATTGACTTTGATGTAGGCTCTTTGTAGAAACATGTTGAGAATGATGAAAGAGTCGAAGAAGAGCACATGAGAATAAGGTAAAGAACTTTGGTTTATTGATTGTAAAATAGGTCACACCAAAAGTAATTACCTGAAAATGATGTTTTGTGAAAATGTGCCAAGTGGTAGGTTATTCAACTAGGGATTGCTACTATAAGTTGAAAAATAAGTACTATTGGAGGAAGCCATTAACACCAAACACCACCTTGGAAAAGCAACAAATGAATAAAGATGCATGCCCTAATGTGCAACAAGGTTGTCACTTGGTAGGTACTAGAACCAGAGACAATATACACTAGAATGTAGGTGAAGTTAGAAGACAAATATAATCTGATGACAAAGGTTGCCTAATTATATCGTGTGAAAAGTGTAATAAATGGAGCTATTTTGCAATATATTGATCTTGAATTTCGTGAATAATGGCGTGGATCAAGTGAGCATGGAGATGTTGATTGGCCAAAGCAAGTAGAGATCAATATGACCAACAAAACTAGCAAGGATGGAGTAATGGAAATAATAATATTGCAACAAAAGGTGTACATAAACCCATGAAAAAGTGGACATAAACCCATCAATAGAAAGGTTGGTGGAAGACACATACACACACAAGCACCGACACACAAACACACCCATTGTAAACAAAAGGCAGACATAAACCCATCAATAGAAAAGGTAGCAAACAAAAGGTGGACATAAATTGATGAAAAGGTGGAAGACACACACAAACACAAGCGCATGCACGTAGACATACACACACACAAATATAGATACATACACAGACACACACGGACACACCCACACACGCTCATACACCCAAAAAAACACATACACCCACAAACACGTGCATACCCACACACATGAATGATGAACATGAACGCGCTTTTGGAGAAACTTGAGGTAACCTCATAAACCCATGTTTTGGTTACCAATGCACAAGCACACACACCCACATGCATCATGCACACATAGACAAACACACACATGTATGTGCATGCGTGCATGCATGTGCGCGCACACACAAATGATGCAATTGAGTGTGCTTTTGGAGTATACTTGAGGTAATCTCATAAAACCCATGATTTGGTCGCCAACCTTCTAATTAGTGGGAGAAAATTAGTACAATATAAAGTTGTTGGGAGTATTCATTACTTAAGATAATTATTGGGATCTAACAATTCATTTTCAAATTTGTAGTCATCTTTGAGAAGAAGGCTTATGATGCATTATTTAGCTCAGCTTGGCTAATAATAACCAAAGGTGACTACAGTTGGAAGAGCTTGTTCATTAAGATTTAAGGTAAGAAATACATAATAGATTTGAAGAAATAGCCAACGAGGAAGTGACTTCATTCAAGGGATTATTGGGTTCAAGCTTTGATGAAAAATAGTTGGGGGACAAAGATTGAGGTATGATTGAGCCAGACGATGAAGGGGCTTTGGAGTGGCATCTTGTTCGAATGATGCCACCAACTCTTATGTGTTTCTTCCATTGAGAAATGGAAGATTATGAAGTCGTGAAACTTGATTTATAATTTTATGGAAATCAAGAAAGCTAAACGTGGGAAAAGAAAATAATGAAATGTTGGTGAAGGTTTTGATAATCAAAATTTATCATCGAAAGTTAACAAAATATAAAGTTAGTGATGATGGGTTATATGTGGAATTGGAACATTAATTTGAAAGTATGTATGTGAAATACAGAGAGCCCCATTGGTATATATAAATTTCGGCCCAGAAAGGAGAAAAATAGTGAATATGGTTGGAGATGACTAAGGTCTAGTGTTAGAAGTAATTGCCTTCAGGATGTATAGACTTGGACATATAAGGATTCATGGATTATAAGGATATATAAACCTCTGTATATAAGGATTTAAAAGACATACCATTATAAATATGTGTCCACAAAAATGGAGCAACAACGGGCGGGAAGAGAAGCTTTTCGAAAGCATGAGGGTTTGGACTATGGCAACCGATCCAGATGGAGATGGATCCGCGACAAAGAGCTTACCAAAACCATTTTATGTTTAATGGGCAGAGAAGAGGGTGGGCTGAATCAGAGTAGGGGAATATTTCAAATGGTGCATCTGACTAAAAAAGGAATGGACGGGGTTGGGAGAACAAATTTTTGAAGCCTTATGGTGTTCCTCTTCAAAATGGGTTTAATTTTAATAAGATTGCTAAGAATTTTTGGCACCCTAAGTCTCCTCCAGCATTGGCTTGCGACTCTCTTCGGGTAAATGAGACTGTTAAACGCGTTACTGCATCGTCAGTTTTGGTTAATAATACACACTGGTTAGAGTCTGTGAAGTTTTTGTCTGATAATGCCTTTGTAATGAAATGGATGGATCCTTGGCCTTCATTGAGTTTAGTTAAAAATTGATGTGAATCTCAGTGGCGCTATTTCTGTTCTATAAAAATATTGACCAACGGATTCTATTTGATAACCTGCTCCTCGAAACAGGATAAGGAGTGGATTCTGGAAAATGGACCCTACCTTATCAATGGACAAGGTTTATTTCTAAAAGATTGGTCTCCAAACTTTGACCCCTTAGTGGAGAAGGTTAGGGAGATTCCAATCTGGTTCAAACTCTATAATCTCCCTCATGAATATTGGGGACCAGATACACTTAAGTCTATTGGGGAAAGTCTGGGGACCTTTGTTAGATTTGAGGAAGTAATACATGACCCAGACCTCTTAGTTTGCCCTAGGGTTTTGGTGTGGAGACAAGAATGTTATAAATGCCTAGACTTTATAGTCTTAGGCTCGGAGAAAGGGGAATGGAAACAACCTCTATTTGTGGAAAAGGGAGAGGAAGATTTGTGCTTAAATGACTCTCTAAGGACATAAACTCTGGGTAAAGGAAAAGGTTTGGATATAGATAAAATTAATGATATTATTGCTAAAGGCACAAATGGTGGGGGAATGACAGAAAAGGACATAGTTGGGATTGGTCAGGCAGATGATAGGTTTTCCACTTGGGGTCAAGCAGATGTTATGTAGTCTTAGATAGATAGTAGGAAGAAGGCTATTACTCTGCTCTTTTTTGAGGGAGATATTGCTGGTGCTATAGACACTGCAGAAAGTAGCTCTACACAAGTTGTACGAGAGACCCCTTTTTTGGTTGATCAAGTCATTGGAAGGATTGAATTTGGCACTGTAGATATGGATGAGGACAAAACTTCAAAACAAATAGATGCTATGGTGACAAATTTTTTTGCTGAAGGACAGATGGACAATATTAGTAATTTTGAACTCTCTTCCATAATGTGTCAGAAGATGGGCAGTGAAAATGTGGTTATCCTTGACACTTATAAAGGGGAAAATATTGGTGGCAAAGGACCAGAGAGCAGTGAATGGATGGAGAGATGTAATAAACCCCTAGAGGAGTCAGTTTTTCCTTTTGTTTATGAAAAGTCTATGTCCCCAACTAGAGAAGGAAATGACAATGATGGAGAACCCCTGTTTAAAGATATTGAGATCTCCCCAATCAGGAATCTGGATAGCTCCTTTGAGGTGGCCAGGGAAAGTGAGGGTGATTTGGTTGATACTGATTCTGATTATGACTCCCAGGATGATGAGAGAATGATTGATGAGCTAGGCATTTCTGAGTCGCCAGGTATTATGGAACCAAGATTGGTTGAACAAACTCCGTCGGGGTTATCTAAACCTAGAATTGGGGAAAAGAAGAAGAGATGACGCATATCTAATAGGGTTCATTTGGAACTTGCGGGAGTGCCCCCAACCAAACCAAACATTTGAGGTCGGGAAAAGGCTATGCCTTTTCATGGAAGCAATGAAGATTCTCTCATGGAATGTCAGGGGCTGCAATGCCCCTGACAAGATCCACCTAATCAAGCATTGTCTTGATCAGGCAAGACCGGATGTTATATTCTTACAAGAAACTAAGATTAAGGATAATGATGTAGAATGGTTTTTGAAGTGTTTTTCAAGATGGCAAGGGATTCTGTGTGGAGCTAATGGTGCTTTAGGGGGTCTTGGGGTTCTATGGAACTCTGATACAGTTGATGTTTGAGATTTGGAAAAGGGTAGAAATTGGCAGAGATTCGAGGTATGTTCTAAGCAGTTTTTGGGAAAATTTTATGCCTTTAACATTTATGGGCAGAATAGTCTTGCCCTTAAAAAAGTGTTATGGCAAGAGATTTCAAATTTGCTGATCTCCTAGAATGATGCGCTTTCTATTTTGGGGGGTGAATTTAATGCCATCCTGTGTCCTTCAGAGAAAAAAGGAGGATTGGGGTGGGCCGAGCAGAGCCAAAGGGACTTTGCAGACTTTATTAACATAAATGGTCTTTTGGAGGTTTATTTTAGCAATGAAAATTTTACTTGGACAAACTGTAGGAGTGGTCATTTAGACATTGCAGAGAAGCTAGACAGATTCCTGTTGGTAGGACCATTGGAAAGGATTAATTGGATCTTCAATGCTGAGATTATGCCCCTGTCAGGTTTAGACCATTCCTGATCTGCTTGAGGTTTCAAGAGGACTCAACACCAGTTAGAGCCCCTTTTAAGTTTGAGGTGATGTGGCTGCGAGCTGACAATTTCCTAGAAAAAGTAGTTAAATGGTGGGAGATGGCACCTAAACGATTTGGTAACAAAGCTTTCCTCCTTTTTAAAAAGTTGCAATTCCTAAAAGAACAACTGAAGAAATGGAATCGAGAGGAATTTAGAAATATTTTTGTTGAAAAATTTAAACTAGAAGCTGATTTAGTAGATCTGAATTCTAAGGTTATTGTTGAAGGGATGGGGGAAGATGATTTCCTTAAGGAAGTGAGCTTATCTAAGGAGTATGTTGAAGTTTTAGCTAGGGAGGAGGTGTTTTGGAAACATAAATCCAGAGAAACATGGCTGAGAGAAGGGGAGAGGAACACCAAATTCTTTCATAACTCAACAAAAGCGAAAATACCACAGAATAGAATCTTCTCAATTCATTACAATAATGGTGTGTTGCTTCAGGATGAGGAGGACATCAATCGGGAAGCAATTAATTTCTTTAAGAATAATATTTTTGCCGTGCCCCAAAATCTTTCTGATTTGGATTTGAATCTTCTAGATGTTGTTCCATGCTACATCTTGGAGCTGTAGAATTCAGCCTTAGTGCAACCTATTTCTAAAGTTGAGGTCAAGGATGCCTTATGTAGATTTTTTTTTTTGCGGGGGGGGGGGGGCAAATCCCCTGGCTCGGATGGNGCGGGGGGGGGGGGACAAATCCCCTGGCTCGGATGGTTTCTCTGCAATTTTCTTTCAAAAGGCATGGGATATTGTGGGGACATAAATGTGGGAAGTGGTGGAGGAATTGCATGCCGAAGGTTTTGTTCTTAAAGACCTTAATAACACCTTTATTGCTCTGATTCCTAAAAGATCTGATAGGGTTTCCTTTGATGACTATAGGCCGATTGCCTTATGTAATACTATTTATAAGGTTATATCGAAGGTAATGGCCAATCGCCTTAAGAAAGTGCTCTGCTCCATTATTTCTCCAGAGTAGAGTGGTTTCATGCCAAATAGGTCTATTTTTGAAGGTGTAGTGGTTGCCCATGAAGCTATTCACTCGGTCAGAATTGCAAAGACTAAGAAATTGATGATGAAACTAGATATAAAAAGCCTATGATAATGTCCACCGAGGTTGTTTTTTTGAGTGTTGGAAAAGTTTGGTTTTTGTGAAGGTTGGATTAAATGGGTAGGTAGCTACATCAACACCACAAGGATCTCAGTCATGGTTAATGACAACCCTCAGGTTTTTTATGATACATGTAGAGGTATTCGTCAAGGAGATCCAATCTCTCCTTTCCTCTTCATCATTCTAGCATAAGTGCTGGGAAGACTTATTTCTAGTAAATAATGTGTGGGCTTATGGAAAGGAATAAAGGTGATAGATGGTATTGATCCTTTGTCACACCTACAATTTGTTGATGATAATTACCTTATGGGGGAGGCTACGAAAAGGGAAGAAATATTGATATGATCCACTATTGATTCATATAGTGCTGCCTCAGGATAAAATATAAATTGGAATAGGTCCAAAATTTACCTTTTCAATACTAAATTGGCAAAACAAAGACAATTGTGTAGGATTCTTGGCATGCAATTGGGTAAGCTCCCTGGTAAGGATCTTAGCATTCCTCTTTTTGGTGGGGTCTGCAAATCTAATTCATGGAAGGATTTGACTAATAGTTGCATTAAACGTCTTGAAGGGTGGAAGAGTAAATGTCTCTCTTCAACAAGGAGAATTTTAATGCTCCAATATGTGGTTTCAGCTTTTCCAGTTTTCTCTATGAGTTGTCTAAAACTTCCTAAGAAGGTTATTGGCTTCCTAGAACAAAGGATGCGATTTTTTTTTGAAATGGTGCAAACAATGATGATAAGATCCAACTTATTTCTTGGGAGCAGATATGTAAAGCAAAAGCTTGTGGTGGGGCAGGTGTTGAAAATTGGCATTTGATGAATCTTGCTTTAGGGGCTATGTTAGTTTGGATTATGTATTCTAATCCAAATATGTTGTGGGCTAAGATCCTTAGAGATAAGTGTTTAGACTCAAAATTTACTAATAAGATCCCCACTATTAGGAACCCTCCTAAAGGCTCGACAATTTGGAATTTTATCTTAGACTGTAGGCAGGTTATTACTAACCACTTAACTTGGTAGATTGGTGACGTGAGACGAGCTTCCTTTTGGAAGGACTCATGGAACGACTATCCTGTGCTTGGTGATAATGATGGTTACCATGATTTGATGAGGGTATGTTCAGATGTTTGGGGGGATAAGGTTGCTGATTATTTGGAATTGAAGCCTACTCCTATAGGACCCCAATGGGGATGGAAGGATGTTAGTCAACTTGGACTCAATCATCAGCAATTGATGTTTTTAAATAATATTTCTCTCTCAAGAGAAGTTGTCTTCTCTGATGAAACTGATACTCTTATTTGGTGTGCTGCAAAAAGTGCCCAGTATTCAGTCAAACTAGGCTATAGGCTTCTTGATAACTCCAATTTACTCTCTGATTTTCCTACAAAGTTGTGTTGGGATATGTTTGTCTTCCAAAAGCTGGAGCCTTTGCTTGGTTGGCTGTCAGAGGTAGGATACTTACAGGGGAGCACAAAAAAAAGTTTGGTTTCATAGGTCCTACGAAGTGTGTTCTATGTGAGCAGGCTGTTGAAGATGTCAATCATTTGCTAGTACAATGTGAGTATGCTAGTGCATGTTGGGATATGTTGAAATTGAAATTGGGCTGGTTGGGACCGCTTTAAAATACAGTTAAGGAGATTTTTTTGGGTTGGTCGATTGCAAAATGTAAGTCTGTTTTATCCAAGGTTTGGTAGATTAGTCCGTCAATTATTGTATGCGAACTATGGAAGGAACGTAATAGAAGGATCTTTGAAGATAAGAGAGAATCTATTAAAAGGATTAAAGCTAGAATTAACTATTCTATTGAGGAGGTCTTGGGGGCTTCGACCTTTTCTCTCAATCCTTCTACTCCTTACACTTCTGAGGATAAAATAATTTATGGGGAATGGCCTTCTACTAAGATACGCTTCATAAACTCTAGTAAACAAATTGGGAAGCCTAACTCATGGGTGAACAAAATTATATGGGAGACCCCAGAATGGGGATGGGTTAAGATAAATTTTGATGGTGCTGCCAAGGGAAATCCGGGTCCTTCAGGTGCTGGTGTGATTGTTAGAGATTGGCTTCACAACACTTTGGCATATGCATCACAAAAATTTAAAGATGGAACGAATAATATGGCTGAAGCAAAAGAAGCTATTTTGGCTCTTAATATTGGCTTAAAATGAAATGTAAGGAAGGTTGATCTAGAAGGAGATTCACTAAAATTATTATTCAAGATATTCAGAAAGGTGCTTCAAAGGCTTGGCACCTTCAAGGGTATATCCATATTATTTTAGATTTATTTTCTAAATTTGATGCTTTTAAGATTAGTCATGTCAAAAGGGAAGGTAGCTGTGAAGCGAATATTTTGTCAAAATGGGCAGTCTCATTCGAGATTCTAGATGAAATAAGATGGGAGAATTTTAATAAGGTGCCTTTAGAATATTTTGAGTAAGATTTCATATTTATTTGATGTGGCTTAGCATGCAAGCTAAATGATATATTTTTGTAATCTTTTCGATAACCTCCTGCCCGTGGCGTCCTTTGATGATGGTGAAATAAATTCTTCTTTATGCGGCTCGTGTGAAAGGTGACGGTTTTGTTGCCTCGACTGTCCTCCCATTAATTACCTTATGATGTGATTTGCTTATTAAAGCTTCCCTTTTATTCATTTGTGTTGTGTGGTAATTGCAAGCTGTGTGGTAACAAAGAATTAGGTTTTAGTTTGGATGCTTAGAGCCGACCTGTTTCTCTGTTTCTGTGTGGTGGCTTAAGGTGCAAAAATGGAAGTGATTTTCTCTGTTGACACATGGAAACAACATAAATATTTCAAGGGTCCGGTGAAAATAGAAAGAATGCGAGGGCTGGTTAAAATAAAAAATGAGAGGATTGTGAATGTTGTCTGTGAGTTTCTGGGTCCTTTCTTCATGAACTGGAAGCGTAAATGGAGAATCAACCTGGACATAATATCAATGTTGATGGCACGGGGACTGGAAATTGGGAGAGAATATGCGGAGGTAAAATGGATGGTGACCAACCTGTTTGAAGAAGATTTTCTTTTTGAAGTTGATTCGATTCTTGAATGGGCAGTCCCGGGGATTGGTTCCGATATCTTCAAATGTTTTGAAGATGAAGAGGATGTCCGTGTTTATGGGTTTGTGACTTTTGTTCATTGGTGGGGCAAAGTGGATAAAGGATGCTTCAGAGTTGAAAGGGAAAGAGCATGGGCGTGCTTAATGAAGTTGGTTGCTGAGCAGGAAGAAGCATTGGTGAAGATGAATGCCCTGGATGTGAAGGTGCCGAGGAAAAAGAGGTCGTTCCACGGGAAAAAGCGGCATCTGGGCATGTAATGGAATGAAATCTTTAATTTTTTTTGTTTAGTCCAATGCTACAAAAAAGATAACGGCTTTCGAAAGACTATTTCTTTTTTGTTTAATGACCGTGCAGATGAGTTTGAATTTGAATAGTAAATGAAGGTCCGCATTTTGAGATGTTCTGGGAGGCAAATGTTTTTGGTTGTGATGTTCGTGGGACAGGAGTTTTTGCTAATGATAGGTTCATAATGCTTTTTATTTCAAGGTTGCCTCTGGTTTTGGGTGAAGGCTTAGTTTGTTCAAATGAAATATGTAGGGCCTTTCCTTTTTGCAGTTGCTAATAATCAGCGGTTGGTTTAAAAACAATTTTTTGTAAAGAAATTATGATTTTAGTCGTGCGAAGGTGTCCCTAAAAGGTAGATTGGGGATTAATGTTATTAAGTTGTTTAGTTTTGAAGATGTAATGACAGTTAGAGGAAGGTGATGTTAGGTTTAGATAGTGCTATATTCCAATGTAAAGCCTATCTGCTTTGTTTTATTGTAATTTACTTTTAATATTAATATAAAATCATTGTTATTGATAAAAAAAAGAAATACATGTCCACAAAATTTATATCATATTTTAAAAAGGTAATCATAAGGAAAGTGTATTAGATGATTCAAAATCATGTTGTGAAATTTTAGGGAAAATTTGACAAAATGTTGGACATAAAGATAATTTTTGAAGTATGGCGAGTGAATGGGTGTCTTCAATAACCATAAGTTTGAAGAGAGACTTCAGGTAGACTAGAATTTTTGTTGATTCAAAATCCTAAATATGATTATCAATAAGGATCGATTCCCCAATTCTTCACGTACTCCATATTAGAAGTGATTGGGTATGAGATCTACTCCATGGATGGTTTTTTAGGGTATAAACAACTTAGTGTATGCACATAATTGGATCTTATTTGGAATTTGCAATCGTCTAACCACCTTTTCACATATCATATTACACATCTTTGAAAATATATCAACTAGGGACTTCTAATAGATTTCTTTGGTCCATTTACAACATATAGGATATACATCTACAAGCTCTCAAAAAATGTATGCAACACTTCAAAGTAGCTAAGTTGGTCTTCAATGTGAAGATATGCAACCTTCTTGACCACATTATCTATAAAAAACTAAAGACATAATTAGACAAAGTCATGATGACCATAGAGATTGAACCACTTGCTTATATAATTGAGCTAAAATTATTTTTAGGTCATATAGGATATTATGGCTGATTCATTAAGAATCTCACACAAGTATCTTGCCCTTCAGATACCTTATTTCTCTAATCTAAACACAAGAGAACACTTTCAAGTGTTAAAGATATTTAATTTGTTATCCTTTCTTTGTATATATGAACTATGATAAAAAGTTTTGTGTGCATGATGACACATGTATCTTTACATTAGAGTTACCTTATCTCAAGTGGGAGCCCAAAGACTAGATCACCTAGTTTTCTTTGCAAGCCAACTACTCTTGGAGTTAGAGTAAAAATACAATTGAACTTAAAGAGAGGCTCTGGGGCATGATCTATTCTATTTATAAGTTAAAATCATCATCAAGACGTGTTAAAATAAGGATGTAAAGTAGTACTGGGAAAAGTGTTAACAATATCATCCTCTTGCACCTAATTATCTCACAAATAGGATTTTTTTTGGAAAAGGGACAAGCATCCACTTTATCATCATTATAAAATACACCAAGGGTACAACAAGAAACATCAATCAATGATTTAAGAGAAAAAATCATGAAGAGAACATTTTTTTCAAATGATCTTATTTAATCAATCTACCAACTAATCAAATACATGAAATTAAATTAGAAGGCTTGCAGTTATAAACTATGTTGGGTTAACCAAATTGTTATGTGGTGAACTACAACAAAAAAGTAGTGTAGAGCATTAGGCTAACCAAAATTATTCCAGGAAAAGAAATCCAAGAATAATTATTAAATTAACTTATAGAAATCATTCTCCGATATGGTATGTAAATATGAATGAGGAAAAGACACTATTGTTGACTATTGTCCTCAATGAAAATTTAAGTTGTCTAGTTCAATTCCTTTTGTTGCAAGTGATTAACAATTATTGAATGTGTACAATGAATTATGCTAATGACACTCAAACGGACTAAATTAATAGAATATAGATGAAGAAGAATATGAAGACAAAAATAAAACTAGATATAGGAAGGTGATAATACAAAGAAAAAATTGATGACAAAATATGAGGCAAATTGGGTAGGACACCAACATGAGGCGCTAATGTTTGACTATTGTGATAACTATTGTAAGAATTTTCATATAGAAATGAACTACCCAAGATCTAGAGGCCAATGAATAGCACAAGAGAGAGACAATCTTATCAATGATGTAATAATGAACCAACTAGATTCTAGAATACCATAAAAGATGGATTGATATACAATGTAGATGTGCCTGCTTATATAAGCAAGGAAATAAAATACCTTGATAAGAAGGAGATAAATTATCACCCACACAAGGTGGAATTGCATGTCCACAAAAGGTGGATCATCCCCTATTGTGCAATGAAGTATGTGCAACATGTGGAGGATGATAAAGTGATAAGTGCACTAAAGGCGGAGACAACACTTAAAGTGGAATGTGATAACTACTATCACCACCTAAAGTGGAATTTCTCCTACACCATGTGCAACTAAATGTGCAAACTCCTAGGTGTCTTGAATGCAAACTACAATGTTATGCATTATCCCAAGTAAATTTAAGTAAAGTGTAATTAGGTGAATAATTAATTACACCAACAATTCTCATAAAGATGACATGGTAGGAAGAATACAATGAAGAATATCGATGAATGCAAAGTGTTTATATCATTTTAGTAGTGTAGAGAGGTGTACGTTTGTTCCCACTTGCTCTTCTACATTGAGTTTTTATATTCTTGTTTTGAAAAGAAATCTCTTGCCCTATTTCAAAGTCAATAATTAACCATATAACTACAACTACTGAAAAACTTTATCTTAAATTATTATGCTCTGGATCCTAAAACATTGGTATAGTAGGTGTTGAACACTGCTAGGTGCTGAGAGGGGGAGGGTGAATTCACACTATTAAAACTTTAACAAATCTATCTTTGATTTGAATTAATTCAATAAAAAATCAACATAAATAAAGTAATGATATTTCAAATGCACATGAACACACATGAACACCATATTTATGTGGAAAACTCAAGATGGGAAAAATCACAATGATAAATGTACCTATTATATCCAAATATCTGATTACAATGTTTTAGGCCAGAAGCCAACTAACTCTCTATCCTTACCAATTTAGGCACACTACCAAGGATTAAACCAATCCTCAATTAACAGAAATATAGTAGAAAATCACTAATTCAACAAAGATAAAACTAAAATTCCTGATTTACTGTAATGACCTCTATTTCTTCAATAAGAGCCTCACTTCTATCTTGTTTGAATAGACTCACTTTCACACTTGAATCATGCAAACTTCACAACTTTCCCACTCTCACTTCTATCAATCTTATTCCTTTCTGTCAAAATATATAGAGATTTGTCCATCGAAAATATCAACGAGGTCATCCATAAGGACAACCTTGAACAAAATACTTAACACAGTCCACTCCAGGAAAAAAAGAGGACCCAAATTTTATAATGATTTTTTTTATACTAACATAATTTATCCATATGCATCACAACTCCTTCCAAAGTTGGACCCAAAGGTAACATGTGAAAATGCATTAAAAAATAGGTTACTAGTTGGCCTAAAGAATTCTTCAATGCATGTAGCACAATTCAAAGCACGAAACGCCATGAAAAAAACATCTTAAGTCTCTTAGCACTTCTCTTGAGCTATATTCGAACCCAAACAACTTAAATCAAGTCTTTGCAACTAGCTGAGTTGGCCAAAAGACAACACAAACAACATAATAACACATGTGACAAAGAATATACACTTGCAAAGAAAACCATCTAGATATATCTGAATTGAAACACCACACAAACCATATAAAAAATTCCACCAAGCTGCATACCTTGAAATCCCATTGCAAAGTAATTCAATCCATTTTCTAAGCCTATTCAAACCATCTTGACAACTAGCCTTGTTGTTAGCCAAACAAGGTATTATATCTTTGTCAAATAACCAATTTGGGGACCTACACACATGATAATTCAATATTAGAGTAGCCAGCCATTAAGTCGAGAGCCACAAATAGTAATCAAATCAAAGCATTCTTTAATAAGGTCTTTAAATACTCTTTGCTAAATATTCCTATCTTCTGGATAACCTACAAACTTCCTTTATCATTATTCAAATATTCTTCACCAATCAATGTCATAACCTTAGTAACCTCCTTAGTCATTAATCAAATCTTCTTCATCAATCAAAGTTATAGCCTCACCAAAATATCATTCAAATCTTTAGCCATTGTTCATATCTTCATCAATCAAAGTTATAGCTGCAACAAAAATCCATCCTTTGCAAACATAGCCTCATTAAACATCTATCCTTCACAAACTCTTCATCAATGATGGAAACACAAATTACAATGCTAACAATATCCTCCTTTTTCATTGATGGAAACACCAATAGCCATTGAAACCAAGTATTCTTCTAAATTTCCTTCTCCCCCTTTGACATCATGGACAAATAGTGGAATACATAGTCATTTTGATTCTATAAATAATAGCCATGATTTCTCCCCCTATATGAGGGGATAAATTTTTTGCAATCCGTCCCGCGATATTTCAATCGCATTTCTCCCCCTAAGAGAAATCATAACATCAATCTAGGAGACAAGTGATGTGAAATTGTTCTCCCCTATAAAGATGCACACCTCTTATGAATCTAGTTTAAAAAGGGAGGGGAAGTGACCCCCAGTTTCTATCTAAGATTCTCAAAAGTATCCTTAACCAAAGCTTTAGTAAAAATGTATGCAATCTATTCTTTGGTGGGCACATATTCCAACTTCATTTCCTTCTCAACAAATTTCTCCTTCAAGAAATGATACTGGATATAGATGTGTTTTGTTCTTGAGTATATCACTAGATTATTGGAGATATTAATGAAACTTATGTTATCACATATTATTGGAATTTCCTCCTCAAATAATACCTCCACATCTTTGAGAATCTACTTCATCCAAATTATTTTAGTAAAACAAGATGTTGATAGAATATATTCTACCTTTGAAGTGGACATAGAGAATGAATCTTGTTTCTTACTCATTCAAGAGACCAACCCATATCCTAAAAATAAAGCTCCACCACTAGTTCTTATTCTATCATCTGCACATATTTCCCATTCAACACATGTAAAATATTTTAGTGAGAAACTACCATCTTTCCTGTATCATAGCCAATAATACAGAGTGCCTTTCAAGTATCTAAATATTCTTTTAACTACTACCACATAAGATTATCTTGGACTTGTTTGACATCTAGAAGCTAAGAAGGCAACATGCATAATATCAGGTCTTGAAGCAGTTAAGTATAACAATCCACCAATAATAGATCAAAACAATTTCTGATAAAATTTCAGAGAAATGCCATCTTTGCTTAACATGCATCCAATAGTCATTGGTGTTTCTTCCAATTTTTATTCTTCCACCCCAAATGTATTCAACATCTCTTTGATATGTTTGGCTTGAGAGATGAAAATACCATCTTCCTCCTGCATAACTTAAAGACCAAGAAAAAATGATATTTCACCAATCATAGACATTTCAAACTCCTGCATTTTTTTGGCAAAATTTTTGGAAGTATTGTCATTACCTTCAAATATGATATCATCAACATATTTTATTACTACCGACAACTTACTACTTTCAATTTTAATATAAAGGTTACTATTTTTTGTACCTTTGTTGAGTTGTTGTTGTTGTTGCATAAAAGGCTTATCCAATCTGGGGCATACCAAGCCCTAGGATATTGTTTGAGACCATATAATGCTTTCTCAAGTCTGTAGACCATGTTTTTATTTTTTGAAAGTTTGAAACCATCTGGTTGTTCAATATAAATTTCTTCCTCAAGTACCCCATTAAAAATTCAAACTTAACATCCATTTGATAAAATTTGAAGTTTTTGTATGTAACAAAAACCATGAACACCCTAATAACTTCCATTCTAGCAACCATAGCAAAGATCTTTTCAAAATCTATTCCTTTAACTTGAGTGTAACCTTTGCACACTAATCTTTCTTTGTTTCTGCTAACTTGTCCATCTTTATTTAGCTTGTTTGTGAATACCCATTTTGTTCCAATTACATTTTTTTCCATTAGTTTAGGTACCGGTTCCCATATTTTATTTTTCCTTATCTCATCCAACTCTTCTTCCATATCTTTTATCCAAATTTTATCTTTATTGGCTTCCGCATAATTTTTTGGCTATATTTTAGAAAGAAAGAAACAATTTGACTGTTCACTATTCTGGCCAATCTTCTTCTTGTTTGGATTCCTTTATCCTTGTCTCTAATGATACGCTCTTCTAAATGATCTCTTTGAACATGTCTAGCAACTTTCTTTGGGGTTTGTTCTGATTCTTTCTTTTCATTTCCTAGGTCTTTATCGTTATGTTCTAGAGCTTTTCTTTATTCTATTAGTGTAATAGGGACCTATTCCAATTTAATTTTTGGATTAAAACAATCTGTTTCCAAGTTTCCTTGAATTTGACATTTTCACTTTCTACCACTTTCTTTAGTCTTAAATTATAGCACCAATAGAATCTTGCATCAAATTTTCCAAGATTACCATAAACTCTCTTAAAGTAACATTTGCTCCCAAAGATTGAGCAATATTTGATAGTAGGTGCCTTTCTGAACTATAACTCATAATGATTTTTTTTTATGATTTTCTTCAGTTTGCACTTTGTTGAGGAGATAAAATGCAATGTGTACCTTTGTCCAGTAGACATTTGATAGATTGGAATATTTCAACATTGTCTCAACCATCTCAACAAATGTCCTATTCTTCCTTTCAACAACTCCATTTTGCCAAGGAATCCTTGGTGTAGATAATTTCCTTCTAATCCCATATCTCTTACAAAATTTATTAAATACATATATTGTGAATTATCCTCCTCTATCAAACCTCGAACACTTAATCCCAGCATCCATTTGATTTTCAACCAAGATTTTGAAAATTTTAAATCTAGCTAGAACCTCATATTTATCTTTCAAAAATATTACCCATTCCATTCTAATGTAATCATAAATAAGTAACATGAAGTACTATTCACCATTGAGTCCTCTTTTTCTAGTAGGTCTGCATACATCAGGGTGTATCAGCTCCAAAGGTCTTATGGTTGAATAATCCTTGTTCTTGAAAATGTTCCTGGTTTGCTTTCCAATCTAACATTATCTACACATTGTATTAGTAGGTATGGTAACTCTTGGCATGTCTCTCACAATATTGGAATAATTGGTTTTTAACAGGTTGTCAAAGTTGATATGTCCCATTTTTTTGTCATAGCCACCATTCATTATTTAATGCCAAAGTGCAACTACTTTTTTGTTCTTCTTGAGATAGTAAATATTGTCATCTTTGATTTCACACCTTCCTCCAAAAAAACTGACTTGAAAACCTTTGTTACACAAGTGACTCACACTCAAAAGACTTTGTCTTAGTCCTTTCACATATTAAACACCAGTAGCTTTGTGCTTAATCTTTTCTTCAATTTTATAACAAAGTTTGCCTCTTCATCCAAATCAAAATCTTCTCCATAATTTTGAGTAACTTTGAAGGAAACATATTTATTCTCATGATGGTTCTCCTCAAATTTTGATAACTAAAATATAGCGACTGTACCATATATCTCTTCCAAAGTATACTCATCCATATCTTGAATTTTTAGTATAGTAATCATAAACATTTTGTAGGTTTTTCTCATTATCCTCATTACTTTCAGTACCACCTCATTGTCTTCAAGAATTATACCAGAGTCTCTAATGGAGTTGAAAACTTCATTTACTTGATGTAGATAGCCTTCAATGTGACCATCTTCAAAAATCTTCAAGGTTTCAAACTTGTGCTTCAAATTTTGCAACTTGGTCTACTTGATTTTCTTGTCTCCATAGATACTAGCAAGCTTTTCCCATACATCAAATGCAAATTTTTAACCCATGAATTTCAATAATTTTGAATCACCCAAACTAATGATAATTATATTTCTTTCCTTTGCATTATTCTCATGTGCCTAGGTTTCTTCCAAAGTAGTAAAAGTACCTGCTATCGCAAGATCATAGTGATTTTTGATTGCATCAAGAACATCATATGACAAGGAGTCCAAATGAGACTCCATACTCTTCTTCCAAAAGGCATGATTTTTTCCACAAAACTTAGGTACTTTGGTGCTCTTCTCATCAGCTATTTTAGATGTCTCAATCAGTTAAGATTCACTTAGAGGAACCTTTCTCTGATACCATTTGTTGAACACAACTAGCTGCTGAGAGGGGGGTGAATAAACATAATAAAAAATTTAACAAATCTTTCCTTGATCTGAATTAATTCAATCAACAATCAACAAAAAATAAAGTAATGATTCCAAATGCACATGAATACTAGATTTACATGGAAAACCCAAGGTGGAAAAAAAATGGTGACAAATGTACCTACTACATCCAAATATATAATTACAATATTTTAGGACAAAACCCAAGGAACTCACTGTCCCTACCAATTTAGTCACATTATCAAGGATTAAGCTAATCCTCAATGAACAAAAACATAGTAGAAACTCACTGATTCATAAAAGATAAAATTGAACTTTTTGATTTACTGTAATGACCTTCTAGTTTGATTCTTCAATAAGCACCTCACTTCTGACTTCTTTTTACAAACTCGCCTTTGCACTTGAATCATACAAACTTTGTAGTAATCTCACACTCTCACTCTTATCAATCTCGTTCCTTTCCATCAAAATATATAGATATTTGTCCATAAAAAAATCAACAAAGTCAACCATAAGAAAGTAGGCATTATTAATACAAGGTTGACCACCTTGAACAAAATCCTTAATGTAATCCACTCTAAGAAATAAAGAGGACTCAAATACATCATAAAGATTATTTTACAACTAATATGATTTATCTATATGCATCACAACTTCTTCCAAAGATAGACCCAAAAGTAAGGTGTGAAAATGCATTAAAAAATAGGTTACTAGTCATCTCAAATCATTCTCCAATGCATGTACCACAATCCAAAGCATGAAACACCATGGAAAAGGCATCTTAATTCTCTTAGCACTTCCATTGACCTATAATTGGACCCAAACTACTTAAATCAAGTCATAGAAAATAGTTCAATTGGCCAAAATCTAATACAAACAACAAAATAGTGCAGGTGACAATAAATATACACCTATGGAGCAAGCTACCAAGAGATATCTAAACTGAAACACAACACAAACCATCCGAACAAGTTCACCAAGACACATACCTTGATATACCATTGCAAAGAAATGCAAGCCATTCTCCAATCCTATCCAAACCATTCTAACAACCAACCATACTGTCAGCCAAACAATGCATCATATCTTTGTCAAATAATCAATTTATGAACCTATACATATGATAGTGCAATATTCATAGTAGCTAGTCATTAAGTCCAGAGCTGCAATTAGTCATCAAATCAAGTAATTCTTAAATAAGGTCTTCAAATACTCTTTCCTACATATTTCCATCTTCTGAATAAGCTAAAAACTTCCTCAGTCATTATTCAAATCTTCTTCATCAATCATGATGACATTAAGTTTTTCCATTAGTACACTTAGTGAAAAACATTGACAAAGATCATCGGTACAAGCATAACCAACGGACTACAAGAATAACCAGTAGACAACGAGCATACATGACAAAACAAAAAGTCATGAGAAAATGCTAAAGTATGGAATTGACCGGCAAACACTAACAAGTGTTGTACCGATGAAGTAAACAGGACATCACTGACGGGTTAATAACATAACATGAAGATCATCACTGATGATACAATTTTGAGAACAAAACTGACGGAGCAGAAAAGGCATACCCGATGAATAGTTCAAGAAAGGAACACTGACGGAGAAGAAAATTGACAGACTGACAGAGCATACCGACCATCATAACCGACAGTCAGTTAGACAACCCACAAATAGCGGATCTAAGTTTTACACATCAGATAAAGCATTGTAATTCTATTTTCAGAGTTTTAATTTATTTTAAATCATTACTTGAGGGTCAAGCAAGCATAATGTAAATGTTTTAAAGCATCCTAATGGATCTAAAACATATCTAACTAAAGATCAAGGTCAAGTTGTAAACCTTGGATC
>MU224133.1:8229939-8246417 GCA_018584345.1 Thuja plicata | reverse complement strand
TGTGGGTAACAATCCCCACCGCAATTTTTACTTCCTAACAGGAGTTTTCTACGATATCATATCTTGTGTCATGTGTTATCTATTTTCATGAATGTTTCTTGTATGGTTACATATTAAAGAACTTATGTTATGAATGCATATACATAAAGAAAAATGAACAGTTAGATAAGATAATTTACAAACTGATGACTAAGGGTTAATGGGCTAACCAAGAAAAGTTTTAGAGGTACTGATTCACTCGTCCCCTCTCAGTACATCATTCCAATATAATTCCAACAATTGGTATCAGAGCTAAGTCTCTTTCTTGAAAAGCTTAAAGAATTAAGAGAAAAGGTTAGAGCAATGGAAAAGTATAGACTGGACATGACTATTGAGAATGAGCAATTATAGATGCAGATAAACTATGAGCAGTATAAAGAGGCGAGAATCATCTTAAGAAAACTTCTTGATGAAAGAAAGATTATGGAAACTAGGCTGAATGAGAAGGACTACAAAGAATAAAAAATACAAGATTACTTTGATACAATAGAATCAACATCAAGTAAAGCTTCAAACACATCAGTAGAAGATATCATAAGTCTACAAGAAGGCAATCTACATCTGATAGAGAAAATCAAGATGCTGCAAATCGGTCAAGAAACTCAAATGGTAAAAATGATTGATGTCATGAATGATGCAAGAAAAGCTAAAAATGAGAGAACACTAGCCATTGATGATAGGACAAAAATAATAGAGAAGCTGCAAGAGAAATAATCAGAGATTCAAAGACTTACTGAGCATCACCATGAGGTTACCAACCAGATTATTCTTATGAGTCAAGAAGAAAACATACTAAATACAGAACTCATTGAAATAATACAGTCTATTGGTGAGCTAAGAGAAGAGAATGAAAAATTGAAGCATGAAATCAAAGTCCAGAATCAACACAATGAATTGATCAAGAAAGCTGAAGATAGAAATTAAACGATGGATGATTTTCTTGATGGACAGAGAAGAGTCAACAACTACATAGGATTAGGGTACAATGAGAATGATGAATCTTCTAATCAACCAGATCAAAGGAATTCTTTCACAACCCCAATATCCAAGAAGCTATCATGCAATCACTGTGGAAAACCCGACCACACCTCAAACATTTGCAGAAGCAAAATGAAAGGTATTCCTCAAGCATAATCTAATTTCATTGGTAATTGTTATAAATGTCAAAAGAAAGGATACAAGGCACATGAGTGCATATCCAAAGTGACAAATCCAAAAAGGAAAACCTACATGGACAAGTACTGTCCTACCTGCAAGATGAATGGGCATACACAAGAGGAGTGCTGGAAAAAGAACAACAAGGCCTGAACACCAAAAGAAACTAATAATAGCTACAAACCAACAAGAGTAGATAACTCATATGTTCAGGACTATAACACATGGGTAAACTGCACAACATGTGGAAGGTATGGTCATATTGCTTCCAAACTGTATGAGAAAGTGGACCAGAAGATCAAGAGGTTGGACCAATCTAGGTATGCCATGTTTACATTGTCATAAGGTTGGACATGTGATAAAAGATTGCAAAAACTGACTGATAGATACAAGTACTCATCCCAATGGAAATACCATTGATGACATCAAGAGAATGAGAAACAAGATGTGGGTAAAAGCCACAAACACTGAAGGTGCTGGAACAAGCAATACAAATGATGACACCCCATCCAATGGATCTATTGGAATCACTACATCCAACTAAAATGCACAAGTAAGTATGGAACTGCATTATGACAAGTTATATTATGCATCGGTTCCATTACACATAGTTCATATTGTAATATTAGAATGAATAAATATGTAATATATTGTTATTTGCAAAATTGTTGAAAAGCAACCATCGGTTATTGGGTACAATTTGCATTGGTGAACACACATAGAAAAGTTAGCACTACTTACCAAAATGTATCAGTCGTTACACAAACACCAAGTTGCTAAGTGTAAACTGACGGACATTGGTGAACCTTGAGGAAACAAAAGCTGTCTTTGCCACTTTACCGACCATCATCGGTGAAGTCACCAAAGTTGCTAGCAACCCTGATGCTTTGCACAAACATGAAAGATGTTATGAATGCCTCTACTGATGAACTCAGTCTTTGTATACCGACGAGCTGGTGAGCATGAATGACAACTTAGGGCACAAAAGTTATAAAAGCCCGACGGGTGAACTCATTTTCGCACCCACAATTTTCAAGCAGAGAAAAACATAAAAGAGAAATTTTAAGCAATTTGGAGAGTGACCTAGCAGGAATCAATTCAACACAAAGAATTCACATTCACAGGCAATCACAGAGATTCAGTAAGTAACCACATTCACCGATCGCACTATTTGATTTACTAAAAACCCTAAATTTTTGCAACGTGATGGCATTGACTTCTAGAGTTGAAAGGATTAAGGAAGATAAGAAGAAAATGTTCAAACTTGTTAGTAGAGGCTCTTGTACTGAACCCAAATACAAGTTGCACCCAGAAATAGCATCACAACCTGACGATTCTGGAGCATTCTCCAGAATCCCACCTAGGGTTTGCTGGTAGAGTATGTAAGGTCCTATATACACTGAAAGATCTCAGAAATAGGAGATCTAGACCTAGATAATGCCTACAGGGCACTATGTGATGAAGCTGTAAATCTCAAAGAAGAGCACACGCATGTGGAAGTGAAAGGACTCATGAATGCACTACATTTTCCCAAAGTTTTCAAAATAGAATGGATAAAGATTGTTCTCAGCAGAATGCACAACAAGACTCTATGGATTAATAAGCCAAAACCAATAAAAAAGGATGTTATTCATGTAGTTATTGGTTATCCTATGACCAATAAACCACAAGATCACAAGCACGCATCCCTGGCAGAAGTGGAAAAATTGATTGGTGGTAAATTAGACAAAAGAGCACTCAAGGTCAACACCATTACCGATGTAGAGCTGAAGTTTGGAATATGTGTTGTTGGATATAAAATATTCCAGGTGAGCAGAATGAATAGCATATCAAGCACTGCTATGAGCATAGTATACAAAATCATCAAACAAGGAAATAATATGGATCTTGCAGAGATCCTATTATATCAACTGGAGGAGAACATGTGCACTATAAGATCTTCAAGGACAAACACTTGTAAGTTTGGTTCCCTTATAATGTGCATATTATTTTACTTTGAAGAATACTTTCCTTCAATATGAAAAGTTGTATGGGACACAAGCAGACCTATAACGATTAAGATAGGTGAATTCATAGAATCACTAGGAACAAATTTTGAGTATTTCAAAACCATTAAGGAAATGTTGCAAACTACAACAAGGATTCCTAAAAATTTGATAGAGGAAGACAAAGAGAATATATGTTTCATGGTAGATACTGACTTCACGTATATCCAAGTAGTAGTACCTAGGAAGTCATGGCTTTCATGGTTAGAATATGAAATCAAAATAGGACAAGCCAATGAGTGCATTGAGGCACTACTGAATGAACCAGTGGACAACAAGCAACAAAGATTTGGAACCTATGAAGAGGCCAAACAAAAGATTAAAACAATTCTTGTTATCAAGAAAGCTATAAAATAGTCAAGTAGAATGGTGAAGAAACTAAAAAATAAATTGAATGTATCTTCTGAAGGTGAATAGGAACAAGAGGGTAAGGAGGAAATCACTGAGGACCAGCTACCCATCGATGATACAATAGAGGAAAATGAGTCAGAGGAAGAACAGTCTGATTCACCACCTCCTCCTCCACCTAAGAAGTCAAGAACGAGGAGTCAGACAACAAAGGATGCAACTCCTTCTCCCATGATAAAAGGAAAGGTGTATAAAAGGAAACCTGACACATCAAAGGGAAAACAACCAGTTGGGAAACATACCAAAAGGAGGAAATTTGTTCAGACAAATGAGGATATAGAGGACTCAGCTATGGATGAGCCTGACACTGCAATTAAACAAGAAAAGGAAACAACAAAGGTAACATCAAATCCTAAAAACATCAATGAAATATGTAAGTACATTTCAAAAGCCTCATCTATTGCACATCCTAAGATTAAGAAATGGTTGTAATGGGATTCTGTAGAACAGAATAAAATTGAAGATGCAATTATAGCTAAAATATGTAGACACTATTATGTCCCACTTCAATTCACTACACGTGATATACCACAAGAACTATTAATTAGATTATCTTCTAGGTACACATTTGCACTCCATGAGGAGAAACAGATAAGAAAAAGAGTACTTGTTACTCTTATGCCCCCTGAATAAAAAAGGGAGAAATAAATGAAATCATAGAGAAATATGAGAAAAATTTCTCACCCAAAATGAGAGCTTACAAATTTCTTGAAAGGAATTTTATAGATCTAGAACAAGAAGCTCATGATAAATGGAGCAAGATACTCAATCTTGCTAAGGAGAGTAGTTATGAGAAGGAAACCATCACTCAGGGAGATAACTCAATAGTTGAGTTAGACAGTGAAGAAGTTCAAATAACCATCCAGAAACAGGTTGATATTGCAGATGAAACATGGCCTGACACAACCAAGGAAAATCAAATACCAGAAAGTCCAATTCACATCAGTTTAGAGGATGAAGAAGTTACCAAAGAAGAGTTAACAATAAAAGGTAATTTAGTTGATGATATAAATGATGAATCATGGTTTGACAACATTGTCAATGACACTATAGGAAAAGACCTTTCCGTAGAAGTACAAAAAGATAAAGATATAAATATTGCATAGGGAAATACCGACGGACAAGATTCAACTATTGACACTGCAACAGTCAATACACTGACAAACATGAATATTTCAATCGGTGCTATTGATATTCAATCAAGCCAGGACAAATCATCTAAGAAAGCTGATGATATACCCAAGGACATGGGTAATGATGAAAACAAAGATGCATCCAATACTCAAAAGGATACAGATATAGAAATGAAAGATGCAATCAACACTCAACAAGAAGTGTCTAATGAACAGAACAAAGAAGCAGATAACAAAACTAAGGATACATTGAGAAAAGGTGAAGAAAAAGATAAGAGTGAAGAAGTCAAGCAGGATAAAGCTCAAAGAAAGAAGAAGATATATCTTTTGATACACCTAAGGCCAATGAGGAGACGTCTTCACAAAAGTAGCTGGTGGACTCATAACAGAAGCAACAAGATGCTTCATCTTCTCGACCCTCACCCACAAAGTCAACCCAATCTCAATGATTACAAATGGTAGTACATCAACCTGCCACCCAGCCAAAGAAGAAGAAGAAGAAAGCATCAAAGAAAGATATCTTGGCTGTCACAATGGATGAAGTAATAGAAGTCCCAAACTGGGATATTACTACTTTGGATACAGATAAACTTTAAGAGTTTGGAGTGCTATGTCAAAGAAAATCCATTCAGAAGAAAATGATACAGGAAAACAGGGAAACAATGGCACTTGACAAGGCAAGAGACATTCTCCAACAACTTGTTCCTAAGGTAAAACTTGAACAACATGCTATAGTTAAGGAGAAAATAGTTGTTCTTACCGATGCCATCACAAACCAAAATGTAGATGCAGAACAAGCTATGGAAGAAAAAGCATAGAAAAATTATTAATATAAGTTAATTGATAAGATCAGCCAAGAAGTGGTAGTGAACAAGGTCAAGCTCTCTGAACTAACTGATCAATTAGAGCCAATGATTGCTGAGGCAATTACCTTAGTTCAAAATATGTGCACACTTGAAAAGTTCACAAAAGAAAATAGTGTCAAGTTAGCAAAAATAGATTCTAATGTCACATCGAGTGCACAAAGCCTAAGCTCAAATGTAGACAGTATCAAGGCGCATCATGACAAGGTCATTGAGGCTAACAAGATAAGGCACAAAATATGGGATGCTAAAACACAATTAAGAGGTGAGATTACTGAACTACAGGCACACATCTTACCTAATCTTACTATTCTACAACAACATATTTTTGAAGCAAGAAACTTAATTGCAACCCCAGAGATGTCTGTAGTAGACAACATCTATGATATACATGTAAGGATATCACTTGAGCACATGGATCTAGAGATGCTGAAGGATAAATGGGAAAAGATGACGAAGGAGATCAAATCCTCTCATTCCCACCTTTTTGATAAGATGTAAGTACCTTTGCCTTTATTATCAAAAAAGGAGGAATATAAATGTATTTATATTGTATGTACAGAAGGAACATATATGTAAAGATAGTTATGTACAATATATCAAAAAGGGTAGAAAAGTAAATAAGGAAATGTATATATACTTACACTTATCAAGATATACATAGGGGGAGTCATTCAAATGACTAAGGAAGAAGTATACATAGGTGTACATACTAATACATTCAGTATGTTGTACATATCATGTTTTTGATACTAATTTCAAAGGGGGAGATTGATGACATTAAGTTTTGCCATTAGTACACTTAGTGAAAAACATTGACAAAGATCATCGGTGCAAGCATAATCGACAGACTACAAGCATAACCAGTAGACAACAAGCATACCTGATAGAATAAAAAGTCATGAGAAAATGCTAAAGTATGGAATTGACCGATGAACACTAACAAGTGTTGTACTGATGAAGTAAACAGGACATCACCGACGGGTCAATAACATGACATGAAGATCATCACCGACGATACAGTTTTGAGAACAAAATAGACAGGGAAGAAAAGGCATACCTGATGAATAGTTAAAGAAAGGAACACCAACGAAGAAGAAAACTGATAGAATGACAGAGCATACCAACCATCAGAACTGACAGTCAGTTAGAGAACCCGCAAATAGTGGATATGAGTTTTACACGTCAGATAAAGCATTGTAATTCTATTTTTAGAGTTTCAATTTGTTTTAAATCATTACTTGAGGGTCAAGCAAGCATAATGTAAATGTTTTAAAGCATCCTAATGGATCTAAAACATATCTAACTAAAGATCAAGGTCAAGTTGTAAACCTTGGATCTAGAGTTAACTTGCAAAGCGTGACTCAAGAATAGAGCTAAAATCTATTATAAATAGATGTTCAATCAATTGTGAATTATGAATTCATTATTGTTGATAACCATGAAGAGCATCTAAGGAGCAGAAGGCAAAATTCATGCAAAGTTTAAAAACAGATCACACCAGTTATCAAGAACACACAGAGGCTACCGACATGCAGAGAAAGGTATTATTCAATCATGAAAAGATGATTACTCATACATAGGAAGCTTTATTGGATCTATTATCAACAATTAGAGATTGTATACATGATCAGATCAAAGAATTATGTAGTTTCATGCTAATAAGTGTATCACATCTAAAATCCTTTTGTAGAAGGTGGACTTAACAGTTCTTTACAAATCTCTTAACAGAGTGCACACTTAACAGTGTTTCTAAACCTTCAAATGAAGTAGATCTTAATAGGTCTTGACTGTAATACTTCTAACAGGGTAGGTCATCAGAAGTGACCAATTATAACCCTTAATCATCGCCTTCTTATTAGTATATAGTGAAGTCTTGTGGGTAACAATCCCCACCGCAATTTTTACTTCCTAATAGGAGTTTTTGGCAATATCATATTTTGTGTCATGTGTTATCTATTTTCATGAATGTTTCTTGTATGGTTACATATTAAAGAACTTATGAGATGATTGCATATGAATATTTACAAACTGATGACTAAGGGTTAATGGGCTAACCAAGAAATTTTTTAGAGGTACCGATTCACCCCCTCCCTTCTCAGTACATCATTCCAATATATCCAACAAATCAATGTCATATCCTTAGCAACATATTTAGTTATTAATCAAATATTCTTCATCAATCAATGTTAGAGCCTCAACAATCTGTCATTCAAATCTTTAGCCACTATTCAAATCTTCTTGATCAATCAAAGGTATAGCCTCAATAACCATCCATCCTTCATAAACATAGGCTCAGAAACCATCCATCCTTTGCAAACTCTTCAACAATGCCACACTAGAGGTTGACATCAATGACAACACAAATAATAATGCTATCATTAAGAATGCTTTAATTTTTTGACATATAATTTTTAATCCAAATTAATGTTATTGCATATGTGTATTTTATAGAAGGGATGAAAACTAATTTAAAAGTAAGGATGTTTCTTAAATGACATAAAATGATTTAATAATCATATACATCATTACATGTGGAGTCTCTTGATAAAATTTTATAAGAATTGCTCTGATACCATATAATAATTTGCCTAAGGCATTATGCCAAGATCTAGAAGCCTAATGAATAACACAAACAAGAGAGAAGATGAACAAGAACAAACTGTATTCTCATCAATATGATCAAGGATTGAATGAAGTATAATAAAATATTTGTCTGCTTATATAGGAAAGACAATAGGAGGCAATGATAAGGAGAAGATAGCTCATCACCCATACAAGGTGGAGTCACATGTCCACCAAAGGTGGATCCTCCTCCATTGTGCAATGAAGTATGTGCTACAATGTGAGGATGATAAGTGATAAACACACTAAAGGTGGATCTCACACATAAAGTGGAATGTGATAACAACTTGTTTTCAATCAGGATTGAGCCTATAGCTAGATGTAGAATTTAGCTATCCTGTTGAAACATGGAAACACTCTCAGGCTGTGGATATCCTATGGCAAGAGTGAATCTCTGGAATTACAAGGTTGATTCCTTATTAATGGTCACCTAAACTAAATTTGAATGAGAAAAGGGATAGAAGAATGTGTGTGTGAAAATGGAAATCTAAAGCTAAAAGGTGATGCACCAATATAGTAACCTGACTTGCAGCTAAAAAACGTCATGAGATCATTTACAAAAGACACTTCAAACTCATAAACTCAATTAGACAAACCCTACAAAATTGACTCTTATGAAAGGTCCTGGTATTCTAATATTTGAAGAGGAAAAAACTAATGTTTCCTTAGTTTCAACATTAAAAAGTAAGACACAATCACATATCTGCACCATGGGATATCAAATTCTGCATAAAGAATTGAAAATATGTTGATTAAACAAAGGTGAAAACACAATATTTGAATCAAATCACTCACAATAAATACCAAACACAAAAAAAATAATGGAGAGGGAATCAATATCTGTATATCAGTCATCAGGAAATCTGCTACAATCCATCAAGTGTCCAGTACAATCTGCCAAAATTTGCAAGCTGCAAAATAAGGGCCAAAAGATGAAACCCCTAAAAAATGAACTCCAAAAAACAAGATATATCTCAAAACCCTAGAAGGGTTGAGAAAATGAGAAAATCAAGGAGAAAGAGGGGTCAAACTTCTGGAAACATGTAGTTGACCACCTCTAAAGTCTCTCCAACTGATGATATGTCCATGTAGCACTCCTAACTGAAGTTGAACTACTCATAAATGCCCCAAATCTCTCCTAAAATCATGCAAAAACTCCATTGTCAGATATAACTAAAAATCCCTCTGAAATAGGGGTGCAAATGCAAGAAATTGAAGCTCAATTGCCTGTAAGACTTTGTCAACTGATGTGGAACTTAAAATGCATTCAAAAGCCCTCCAAAATTGAAAAAAAACCTTCGAATTCCCACCAAGTGCTAGAAAAAATAAAATACCCTCCTTGGCCTATCTGCACATATGGGAAAGCGAAAATGCCTCCATCAACTGGAAAACAAACTCTAAGTCTGCTCAGACAAAACCATTCAAAACCGATCTCAAAACTCCACATGTAACCTCTCTTCTACATGCAACTCAACCTGTAACTTTACTTATATATGCTTCCGCCTTTCTCATTTGATTTAAAAATAAATTAATAATTATACTTAATAAAGTGATCTATGAATCTTACTTTAATAAATATATTTATTATTTTATTTCTACTTTTATTCTATTTTAATACATAATTTTTTAAATAAAGTAATATTAAAATTACTTTAAAAAAAAATTATACATTAAAAATGAAATATGTAAAAAGTTGCTTAACTTAGGAATAAAAAGCTTTCCATCGGTGACATCAAGGTTTCCTTGAAAACCTAAAAAACAAGATCCACTTTATTCATTTTTTAATTTCTCTTCAACTTCAAGACTCTCTACCACTAACATGAGTGTTGAGGATTTGGAAGGCATTTCTGAAGTTTGCCAGAGATTTTACTTTTGATTTTCTTGAAGGCCATTGTATATACAGGTATGTTCTTTATACATGATCATTGCATTTATTTGTGTCTTTTCTGTGTCTTTTAACCTTCGAGGGTTCATGCCATTCTATTGACACATTTATGGGCCATGTTTCTATATTGCCCTATTTGTTGCCGTGGCTGTACATTTCTAATCATTCCTCATCATTTGCTATTTTGTGTAAAGATGAGGGCACATATCTCTGTTTGTATTTGAATGACTACGTCCTTATCATATATTGATCTTGTTGGTGCCTTTTATTGCTTTCCGATAATATCATATATTTGTTGGAGGCTTCTCCTTTCCTTGTTGGGTTTATGACTTATATTTTTAAAGAAAAATAGAAAACAAGAGCCTCTGTACTAAGTGAATATGCTTGTGGCTATGGACTAGGATCTGAAATCTAGGGCGCGACCTTCTCTAAATTTCTCCTTTTTCTCTACCTAAATAAGTGTATTGAGGCTCCATACATGCTCAAAAAGTGTTTCTAGGTTTCTGTATTTTAACATGAGGTCGCAGGCTGTCATTAAAATTCCACTACAGACATCTTGGTTTGATAACAACCATTACTAAGATGTGAATATCTGTTATAGCACCATTGATATTTTTTTCAAATCATTGAAACTCTTTTCGTAAGCTAGTGGATACAAAGTCTTTACTCATTTTGTCTCTCATTTCATCACGATCATACAAATATACGACTGATAGCATGCCTAAAGATTTGACCTGTTCTTTTTTTTCAAATACTGCCATATTCATCTAAAATATTTAATATGCTCTCAAGATCTCATATGGTTCCTCTTAAAAATTAATTTATAGGTATTATTGTCAATTGTCAGTATTTTGACTATTTGTTGTTGTAAGAGAATGAGAGATGCATTCTTGTGATTTGGATTTTGGACCAGCTCCAGGTGTCTTTTGAAACTACTTATGATTACTTTTACATCTGTATGACCCAATGCCTTCACATGCTTAGAAATATCCTCCAATTAAAATTACCATATTTCTTTGTATCATTATGATATCAAATCACCATTTTTTTACTATTCTTGCAATGTTGTTAACACTTGTTATGTTCTTACTTCTTTGCATGCATCTTAGTCTCACTATTTCATGAATTTTACTGTAATTTACTATCTTTTAATGATGAGGACTCTGACATTTCATTATGGTGAGTGAACTATGTTCATATACCCTTGCATCATTGCTCCTCTGTTCAACACTGAAAACACCACCTTCTTCATGCATTTGATACATTTGGTAACTCGGTTATTACACTTGATCTATTTTACCCTTTCCATGGAAATAAGCATTGCATCCTGTATAAATCATATTTGAGATGAACTATGACAATCATTGTTAATAATAATACAAATGCTGAATAAGTTGTATGCCAAATATTAAAACTTTAAAATTTAAACCAATTACTTAATGCAAATTTGAACACTTCAAGAACAACACCATAACATAAGTAGTTTTTGTCAAGGAAAAACCTGTTAAGGGGAAAAATTTAGTGGGAATTAACACCCGAAAAAAATGCACTAGAAATATTGTATCCCTGTTAGGAGCTGTTTAATACATCTATCACAAGTCCCTATTAAAGGATAACCCTTGTTAGGAGTCTTCTTAAGCCTGCTAGGAGTTGAATGAAATGATGAGCTCACTACCTGAGAAGACTTCCCAAAGTGAAGGTTAAAACCACCTTCTGGATCCACTATCCAAAGAGAAGTATAAAAATATACTTATAACAGTGAACTGACTGGTAACAAATTGCTCTGCCTATACAGTTCCAATGAAGTGCATTACAAAAATAATCACTTCTCTACATCTAGTAGAACTCATATCCACATGCTCGCAACATCCAATCCATCCAATCCATACACTTATACATCAAGACACTACTTTCCTTTATACAAGTTACAATAAGCAATTAGGTCATTCTGTTAAGGCTTCCCCAATGCACAAACAATTGCATAGACCCTTGCTAAGATAAACACAATACCTTAAAAAAGTATTTAATAAATAAAAATCATCAGTTATGCGCTAAGATCCATAATTCACGCTCTCTAATCATTAAACATGTTACATCTCTGTAGTCAGCTCCAAATAAGCCTTCACTAGTCCACACACCTCAGCTGAAATCATCAAGAATAAAGCGGCCCAAGAATTACAAATAATGTCTCCCATATATCTTATATCATTCCTTAAGCTTGCATACCATGACCCATGCATGCATCCAAGTTATCCCAAAAATTTAGAGACCATCTCTTTCATAATTCTCTGTCATTGCTTTGTAACCAGTCTTCACCAAAACAACTATAACACATGCAAATAACAACATAAGATCCAACAACCTTAGACATAAGGTATACAATCATCCCTCTACATAGATCTATGATCGCATACTCTCACATTCCATACACTTCCCGTACACATATGTCAATCTCACCTATACCTGTGATAACCATTCTTACTGAAACTTCTAATGAATCCAACTGAAACATATGTTGACATCAATGACAAAACATGAATGTCAACACCTTAATTTTTTTTTTTTCTAACAATATCCCCCTTTGGCATTGATGGCAACATATGTGAAAAACCATCAACCCAAAAGTATCTTTCTTAATACAATCTTCTCAATATCCTCTTCACAGCTCCCCCTAAGGCAGTAGGGATTTTTCACTTATATCTCTCCCCCTTTGACATCAATGGAAAAGGGTGCCATATCTCTTTTCTACACATCCACCTCTTCAAGGTGTAGCTTTTTCAAATCTTCATACCTGCAAAAAACCAGGTGCTTGATCACCCAAATATGTTTTGTTGTATTCCCATGATCACTCCCCCTGAGGAGTAGATCCAATCAAGCCCAAAGATTAGTATAGCTCTAAAAAATTATGGACTGATGCATTCTTTCATTATTTAGATTTCACAAGGAGGGGTTTTCACCCCAAGCATACCTTTGAGAACTCAAAGACATATTTTGATAAAGGTTTAGTGAATATATATGCTATTTTCTCCTTTTTACTGATGTACTCCAATCTGACTTACTTTTCTACAACTTTATCTCTCAAAAAGTGATACTTGATTGAAATATCTTTAGTCTTTGATTGCATAACATGACTCTTTGACATGTTCACTATGATTGTATTATCATAATGTATAACCACTAGCTCTTCAAAGGTTATCCCAATGTCCTTTATCATCTATTTCATGAAAACAATCTGTGTGCAATTTATAGCAGCAACCACATATTCCGATTTAGCAATAGATTGAGCTATATAGTCCTTCTTCTTACTTAACCATGAAACCAACCTTTTTCCAAGGAAAAATGCTGCACCACTGGTTCTTTTTCTGTCATCAAAAATTCGTGCCCAATCAACATCAATATAAGCATGAAATTAAAAATCATCAATCTTTTCATACCATAAACCCTAATCCAGTGTCCCTTTCAAATATCTAAATATCATTTTAACTACAACAAGGTGAGTCTCCTTAAGGACCATCTTGAAACCTCACAATAATTCCAACTGCACTTGCTATGTCTAGTCTAGTGTGAGTTAAATATTGCAAACCTCCAATCATGGACCTATATTTTATCTGAAAAAAACTTTGAGATTCATCAGTAGTAGTAAGATTGCATCCAATAACCATGGGTGTTCCAACAGGTTTACAATATTTCATTCCAAACTTCTTTAGCAACTCCTTAAGATACTTGGTTTGAGAAATAAAAATACCATGTTTACTTTGAGTAATTTGAAAACCAAGGAAGAAATTCATTTCTCCAATCATAGACATTTAAAATTCACTTTTCATTTCCTCAGATATTTTTTTACTCATTTCATCATTGCCTCCAAATATTATATCATCCACAAAGACTTCAACAATCAAGATTCCATCTTCACAAGTTCTCAAATATAGATTACTATCTGCAGTACCTTTTCTGAAACCAAGATGTAATAAATACCTGTCTAATCGAGAATACCAAGCTCTAGAATCTTGTTTCAGATCATATAATGTATTCTTCAATATGAAAACCATGTCTTCATCATCTGTCAAAGGAAAACCATCAAGTTTCTCAATCTAGACCTCTTCCTCTAGGTCACCATTCAGAAATGTAGACTTCACATCCATCTGATATACCTTGAATTTTTTATGTGCTGCATAACCAAGGAACAATCTCACTACCTCTAACCTCGCAACAAGTGCAAATGTTTCTTCAAAGTCTATACCTTCCTATTGTGAATAGCCCTTGTAGACCAGTCTAGCCTTATTTCTTACAACCATGCCTTCTCAATTCATTTTATTTCTGAAAACCCATTTAGTTCCAAGCACATTCTTGTCCTTAGATCTAGGAACCAATTCCCAAGTGCTATTTTTCTCCATTTGATCTAATTATTCCTGCATTTCCTTAATCCAATATAAATCTTTATATGCCTCATCAATAGTCTTAGGTTCTAGTTGCAAAATAAAAAAAAGTTTATTTCTAACTTTAGACCTTGTCATCATGCCCTTATTAACATCACCAATAATATGATTCTCAAGATGATTCATCTTAACATACCTTGGTGTCTTTGGTGCTTCTATAAGATCATCCAAGCATGTCTGAATCTTAATAATTTGTTTCATCTCTTGATTTTCAGTATTCTTCTCATTCTCTAGGATCTCAATCTGAAACCTCTCATCAATTTTCACATTATCACTTTCGACTATTTTTCTCAATCTCAGATTGAAACATTTATAAGCCTTACTTCTAGTAGAATAACCAAGGAAAATTCCTTCATCACTTCTAGCATAAAACTTTCCTATTTCATCATCTCTTTTGATATAACACTTGCTACCAAATATTATGAAGTATTTTACAATAGGAGCATAACCAAACCAAAGTTCATAGGGTGTCTTATCATTACCTTCTTTGATCTAAATTTTGTTCAAAGTGTAGACAACAGTACTGACTGCTTCTCTCCAATGCATATGAGGTACATTACCTTCAAAAAACATGGTCCTGGATGCATCCAATATAGTTTTATTTCTTCTTTCTGCTATCCCATTCTACCGAGGTGTCCTAGGAGTAGAAGTCTGTCTTTATATCCCATGCTTTTTGCAGTAAGCATTGAACAAATTTGATGTAAATTCTACACCTTTGTTTGACCTCAAACATTTTTTTTAATCTTAAGACCTGATTCATTCTCAACTTTTTCTTTGAAAATCTCGAACTTATCAAATGATTCATATTTTTCTTTGATAAATGCAACCCATATCATCCTAGAATAGTCATCAACAAAAAGTATAAAGTACCTTTCACCATAGTAGGATCTAGTCCTTGTAGGAACACAAAGATATGTATGTACTAGATCCAAGTTTCCTCTTGTTGAAAAGGATTTTATGTGAAAGCTGATCTTAGTTTTTTTTCCCATCACACACTCTCTTCACATAGTTTTAGTAGGCTTCACAATTTTTGGCAAATCTCTGACAGCATTAGTGTTACTTTCCCTTACAATATTACCAAAATTTATATGAAAAAAAATTCTATGTCATAACCAATTGTCATCTACCTTTGCAAAAAAACAAGTTGCCTCTGTAGTATTCAACTCAAACACATTACCTCTTGAATTAGTACCTGATGCGATCAATTTTCCAGGTTGACCTTTGATAGTACATTTTCCATCCATGAAGTGCAGATGATATCCCTTGTCTAGAAGCTTCCTAACACTCAAGAAGTTGTGCTTAAGTCCATTAAAAAGTAAAAAATCATCATTGTTGGTTTTACCATCAAGAGAGATTGAACCTACTCCAATGATCAACTTAGGAGTGTTATCACCAAATCTGAGTACACCACCATCATATCTATTCAGCTGAACAAATGTTTCTTTATCACTAGTCATAGGACGTGAACTACCACTATCAATGATCCATTCTGATTCCTTTTCATCATGAAAGACTAGATCTTTTTCGTCATGAATAGGTTCATCATCTTTAATAACAATACATCCAATTTCATTCCCATCATTCACAGAATCATCATTAGACACACCTTCACTAGCATAGTAGCATTCCTCATCCTTGGAGTAATTAGACTTATAAAACTTAGGCTTATGCTTAGGAACCCTTGTAGGACATCTAGATGCAAAATGACCAATCTTATTAAAAGAAAAATATTTCAGGGGTAATTTTCCTTCAAATTTACCCTTGGGTAAAAGCACAATAATCTGTCACCCTTTTACAAAGGAAAAGGACAACAACACCAAAACTGTAAAACTTCAAGGGCATAAAAGTCACATTTCTATTGAGAATTTGGAGATGATGTAAACTGATGA
>MU224133.1:8199999-8210733 GCA_018584345.1 Thuja plicata | reverse complement strand
ATACGTTGTCATGAAAATATTCTATTAAATTCTTTCAAATCCCCGGATTTGATGAGCTAATGAAAGGTAAAACATTCTGTCAATAATATAGACCAAAGAAAGAGAGAACCTATGATGGTCTCTTGAGTTGTTTTATCTTTAATGTGCATATCCATCAGTTTTTCAACATTTCATAATTAATTTTTGACAGCAGTGCTATACCTTCGATAGATAAAATGTCAGAGAATCATAATTTATGACAATTCTTCCAACAGTAATGCTATACGTTCGACAAGGCAACCTGTCAAAGAAATGTTGCACGACTGTCGCTATTTCGACAGTTACAGTGTCGCAAATATAAATTTTTTGACAGAAACTTTGACAGTGATGCTATATATTCGACAGGTATATCTGTCAGAATTGGGTGGAAATTGTCGGTATGCCAACAATTATAATGTCAGAAAAGATATGTTTTCGACAGTTATTTTCGACAGAGATTGTATATTTTTGATAGGTTGTGGTGTCGGAATGCCGATGGATGAACCACAGGAAATGCCATAACAAATCTGTTGTCATGTGCAATTTTCTGACGTGATGTGGTGTTGGTAAACCGATGGATGTGTCTTCTATCGCAATTTCCTATGCAAAAATGACAATGGACTCATGTGTCAAAATACCGACAAATGAGCATTGGAAATCTGACAAATGGCCGTCGGAATTTGACCTCAAATGTACTAGTGTTCCTAATTCATCTCCAGCCTTGATCGATTCATCCTTCTCTGTAATCATCCAGTAATCAATTACCAAGAAGATCGGATGAGTTCTCATCTCGTTCTTTCAACTGTCAATTTTTTTAGCATAAAATTTTGGACTCTCCTTCCTATAGTAAGCCATCTCAGAATCACCTTAAGCGGTCAAGATTTCTTGTAGAGGACCACAATCTCTGATACCAATTGTTAGGAATAATACAACTGAGGGGGGGGGGGTGAATCATTTGTATTCCAAATATTAAAACTTTAAACTTTAAATCAATTACTTAATGAAAATCTGAACACTTCAATAACAACACCATAAAACAAGTATTTTTTGTCGAGAAAAACCCTGTTAAGGAAAAAATCCCCATGGTAATTAACACCCAAAAATAATGCACTATAAATATTGTATCCATGTTAGGAGATCTAGCCCTGTAAGGAGCTGTTTAATACATCCAACACAAGTCCTTGTTAAAGGAAATAACCTGTTAGGAGTCTTCTCAACCCTGTTACGAGTTGAATGAAATTATGAGCTCACTGCCCAAGCACACTGCCCAAAGTGAAGGTTAAATCCACCTTCTAAAGGTTAAACCCACCTTATGGATCCACTTTCCAAAGAGAAGTATAAAAATATACTTATAATAGTGAACTGATTGATAGCAACTTGCTTTGCCTATACAGTTCCAATCAAGTTCATTACAAAATTAATCACTGGTCTACATCCAGCAAAACTCACATCCAAATGCTTACAACATCTAATCCATACACTTATACATCAAGACATTACTTTCCTTAATACAAGTTATAATAATAAATTAGGTCAGCCTGTTAAGACTTCCCCAATACACAAACAATTACATAGACCCTTGCTAAGATACACATGGTACCTTACACAAGTATTTAATAAATAAAAATCATCAGTTACGTGCCAAGATCCACAATTCACGCTTGCCAATCATTAAGAACGTGACATCTCTATGGTTGGCTCCAAATAGGTCTTCGCTAGACCACACACCTCAGCTTACATCATCAAGAATACAGTGACCCAAGAATAAAAAAGAATGTTCTCCCATATATCTTCTATCATTCCTTAAGCTTGCATACCATGACCCATGCTCGCATCCAAGTTATCCCAAAAAATCAAAGACCATCTCTTTCATAATCCTCATTCACTTCTCTATAACCAGTCTTCACCAAAACAACTATAACACATGCAAATAACAACATAAGATCTAATGACCTTAGACATAAGGTATACACTCATCCCTCTACATAGATCCATACTCACATACTCTCACACACCATACACTGTCTGTACACATCTGCCAATCTCTCCTATACTTGTGATAACCAGTCATAGTGAAAATTCTAATGCATCCAACTGAAACATATATTGACATCAATAACAAAACATGAATGTTAACACCTCAAACAACAAAAATTCCAAAAATCATAAGGTTCAAGTTGTTCTTTTCATCTTCATATTCCTTCATGCTATTTTCCATTTGAATATTTTATTTCAATGAATGTACCTATGCCTGCACAATACACAAAATCATTAGTAGAAATATGTAGCTTAATTTTCCTCTCTCGTCTTCTTTTCCCCTTTTGATGTAACTGAAAGCATGCACTACATGGTATTCACTTTCAGAGATAAGGTTAGACCCATCATTTCTCATTCACCTTGAGTGATACCACTTATTTACCATATCTTGCAGGTACCTATTTGTGAGGAGCATTTCTATAACCAACTAGTTTAGGATGCAACCACAATCTGCCATTAGCACAGGCAATGCCGGATCTTTAACCCCTCTCTTAATGTTGACTTCTGTCCTTGTATTCTTTATTTCGCATCATTTTAGTAGCTGTACCACGAATTGTGTGGGATTTTTTTATGTACTTTCATTTGATGCAAATAACTTGAAATTCAAATAAAAAAATAATCTTCATTGTATAGTGTACTTGCATACTCAAGTGGATTGTTCTTTCTTTTCCGCATTTAATTTTCATGCTGAAAATACAACTTAAAAAAATGGAAATGTGTACCTTAATAAATTTGAAAACCATAATAGCCCTGCCTTATTGAGATAGTAGTGAAAATTACGTAACACAACTATCACCACATAAAGTAGAATTTCTCCTACACAATGTGAAAATACAGGTGCAAACTCCTAGATGTCTCAATATCTTACTACTAGGTGATGCATTATCCTAAGTAAGCTTATGTAAATTGTAATTAGTAAATATTTAATTACACAAAAACCCCTCTTAAGTGCAACTTAGGGGAATGCACTTAAACTCGTAATTCAAAATGGGTTCTGACTACTAGGACATGTTAGGTACCCATGTTAAATATGCAATAAAATATCTCATAAAGTGGAGTAAGGGAGAAAACCCAATGGGAAAAAAATCCCCTCCAAAAGAGAGATGAAAACACACAAGATGCATGGATGGATGGAGGATTCAAGACCCCCCTAGGAATCCATACATAATGTATATACAATCAAGTATCCCTCCAATATAGGAAGGAAATAAGAAGACAAATGGGCCCCCGTAATGAATAATATCCTGCAAATATGGTAAGTGCTTGAAGGCAAAACATAATCCAATGCCTAGAAACAACATTTCTCTCCTTAGGAAGAACAAAAACCAAGTATAAATGCAAGAATGCTACCCATTCTGGATAGGAATTAGGAAGTGGAATCCAAATGAAGTATGATGATGATGACTCTAAAATCTTCTCACGTGTTTCCATGTCCTTGGATGATAAAGATGCCACGAACCAATATGAAACATGCCCAATCATAATAGAAGGTGACAAAAAAGGAACCAATGATAACTAATTTTGAAAAAGCTCCAAAGAATCAAATGTCTCTGCAGACAAAGAGACCTCCTCCAACTGTAGTATCAAATGATCCACAATCATGTCAATCTATGAAGGATGATCATGTGGAGTATGGAGAAGAGGGCTATAATGTTCCTTCACAACAAATGAAGAAGGATCATCTTCATAAAAGAGAAGATGAATGTCATTAATAATGTCTCCCAAATTTGTAATTTAGGAATCCATAAATAATGCACCAATGTATGGCAAGTAGGAATCCAAATGAGGAAGATGAATTTATATCTCTTGCAATAAATCAATGGAACCATCAACAAGAGATGGATGTGTGATCAAAACTAGAGAAGTAGGAGCTTTGGGTGGAGGTTCTAGATCATATATCCATCTAGAATTATTCCTTAAGGTATCAAAATCAAAGCGAATATTTGTTAGGAATAACAATCCAAAAGATAACTGAGAGGGGGGGTGAATCAGTTGTAGTAGAGATTATTAAACTTTAAACTTTATTAACCATATCAGCAAATGTAAACAATAACACAGTAATAGACAACACAATAACACAAGATTTGTTGAAAAGGAAACCCTGTTAAGGTAAAACCCCGATGGGAATTAACACCCACAAATAATGTACTGAGAGTATAGTATCCTTGTTAAAAGATATTAGCCCTGTTAGGAGCTTGTTACAACATTATAGTACACAGTCCCTGTTAGGAGACATACCATGTTAGGAGTCAAAGGAAATAGTAGGCTCACCACCAAGGCACACTTCCCAAAGAAGGTTAAATCCACCCTCAAGGATTTACAATCCACATCAAGTGTATATAGCAAATACACAATCCAGTGAACTGTCTGATAGCAACTATCTTTGATGGATCAGTTCCAATGAAGTATCAATACTGCTCTCTATCCAATAGTCAAGCTTTGCAGCTTCACAAATCTTTGCTCTTCTCTTTCTCTACCACGCTTTTTCACAAATGAAAATATCACTCATATATACCCTTTTACAATAACCCATTAGGTCGGCTAGTTAGGCTTTCCTAATACATAATTAACTAGGTCAGCCAATTAAGGCTTCCCATCATACAAATAATTACATAAGCCCTTTCTAAGATACACACGGTACCTATAACAAGTATACAACATTTACAATTCATCACAAATACTTCCAGATCCGCAATCCACTCTCATAATTAATTTTGACACATTACAAGTTTGAAGTCAGCTAGGAAATGGGTCTTCTCTAGAACACACGCCACAACTAACGTCATCAGTACCCAAACAAAAATCAAACTCAACCCATTTCACTATCATATGTTAGCTCTCTATTAGTAAGCTTGCAAGTTCTGAAATATCTTCCTTAGTAAGATATTATGAAAACACAGAGATCTTCTCTATCGAGAATCAAAGTTGCAGTCCAGAAAAATAGTCTTCACCAAATGAACTGTAACACCCACATAATGTAACATAAAGTCAAGAAACCTTAGGAGTAAGGTCAAGACACAAACTTCTACACAAATCCAACTTCGATCCTTCTGAATCATCCATACAGTGTTAGTACACTCGTTCCAGTTAAGTAGTCATTCAGTCTTCTCCATAGAAATATATGTTGACATCAATGACAAAACATGAATATCAATAGCATGATCAGTAACCAAAAATGATATCATCCAAAAATATCCCCCTTTGGCATTGATGGAAACATATGGGAAAACCCATATGCATCAACCCAAAATTACTCTCTCTCAATACAATCTTCTCAATATCCTCAACATAAATTTCCCAAAATAGCAAGGATTTTCTCATAGATTCCTTCCCCCTTTGGCAGCAATGGAAAAGGGTGCCATAACTCATCTGTAGTCTTCAGTAGATTTTTCAAATCTTCATGTCTGATCAGGTGCAAGATCACCCAAATGTGCTCCATAGTGTTCTCCTGCGATCACTCCCCCTAAGGAGTAGATCCATACATCAAGTCCAGAGAATAATATAGCTCTGAGATCCACTGAACTGATGCATATCTGCATCATTTTAATTACCACTAGGAGGGTCCATCACCCCAAGCATGCCTCTGAGGTATCCAAAATAATCTTTTGGAAAAGGTTTAGTAAATATATCTGCTATCTGTTCCTTTGTGTTTATGTACTCCAGTTTAATCTCCTTAGCAGCTACCTTCTCCCTCAAGAAATGATACTTGATAGAAATGTGTTTAGTCTTTGAGTGTATTACAAGATTCTTTGACATGTTTACTGTACTTGTGTTATCACAATGAATAACCACTGGCTCCTTGAAAATTATCCCAATATCTTCCAGCATTTGTTTCATCCAAATAACTTGTGTGCAATTAATTGCAGCAGCTACATATTCTAATTCAGCAGTAGATTGAGCAATACAATTTAGCTTCTTGCTTAACTAGGAAACCAATCTGTTCCCAAGGAAAAATGCACCACCACTTGTGCTCTTTCTTTCATCCACATTACCTGCCCAATCAACATCAGTAAAATCTTGCAAAGTAAAATCATCAGATTTTTCATACCATAATCCATACTCTACTGTTCCTTTCAGATATCTAAAAATTCTTTTCACAGCAACAAAGTGTGTTTCTTTAGGATCTGCCTGATATCTAGCCACAATTCCAACTGCATTGGTAATATCTGGTCTAGTGTGTGTCAAATATTGTAGACCTCCAATCATTGACTTATACTTAGTCTGCCCAACACTTTGAGTCTCATCACTTTGAGTTAGTTTGTTCCTTGTTATCATGGGTGTACCAACAGGTTTACAATCTTTCATTCCAAATTTCTTCAACATTTCCTTAAGGTACTTGGTCTGAGATATAAATATGCCATTTTTACTCTAATTAATTTGCAAACCAAGAAAAAATTTCATCTCACCAATCATTGACATCTCAAAATCATTCTTCATTTATTTAGCAAACTTCTTAATCATTTTATCATTTCCTCCAAAAATGATATCATCAACAAAAACTTCTATAATTAAGATCCCATCTTCATCAGTTCTTAAATACAAATTACTGTCTGCATTACCTTTTCTGAAACCAAGATGAAGTAGATGTTTATCCAGTCTTGGATACCATGCCCTCGGTCCTTGCTTCAGTCCATATAATGCCTTCTTTAGTCTGCAAACCATGTTTTCATCATCTGTCAAAGGAAAATCATCAAGTTTCCCAATGTACACTTCTTCTTCTAGGTCACCATTCAAGAATGCAGATTTCACATTCATCTGATATACTTTGAAGTCTTTATGTGCAGCATTAGCAAGGAATAGTCTCATAGCTTCTAGTATAGCAACATGTGCAAATGTTTCTTTGTAGTCTTTGCCTTCTTGTTGTGAGTAGCCTTTACATACCAGTCTATCCTTGTTTCTTACCACTGTGCCTTCCTCATCCATTTTGTTTCTGAAAACCCACTTAGTTCCAATCACATTTTTGTTTTTAGGTCTTGAAACCAACTCCCATGTATTTTTCTTCTTTATCTTCTCTAGTTCTTCTTCCATGGCTTTAGTCCAAGATTCATCTTTACATGCTTCATCAGTAGTCTTGGGTTCAGCTTGAGAAATCAAACATATCTCATCTCTAACTTTAGATCTAGTCATCATGCCTTTGCTTGCATCAACAATAATTTGATCTTCAGGATGGTTTTTCTTGACATACCTTGGAGTCTTCAATGTCTCAGTAGCTTTTTCATATTCTTCTTCTTCAATCTCATACTCAATCATCAAGGGTTCTTTAGGTTCAACAACAACTTCTCTTGTTTCTATTATCTGACCACAATCATACATTCTTTCCTAAATTTGAAATTTCTCATCTTCTCTGATCTGAATCCTATTTAGTGTGTACACCGTAGTGCCAACTACTTCTCTCCAATGAATATGTGATACATTTCCTTCCAACAACATAGTTCTAGTAGTATCTAATATAGTTCTATTTCTTCGCTCTGCTATCACATTCTATTGTGGAGTTCTAGGAGCTGAATTCTGTCTATGTATTCCATTTTATTCACAATATGTGTTAAACAGTTCTGATGTAAATTCTCCTCCTCTTTCTGATCTCAAACATTTCATCTTTAAACCAGATTCATTCTCAACTTTTGCTTTGAACAACTTGAATTTGTCAAATGCCTCAGATTTCTCTCTCAAATATGTAACTCACATCATTCTAGAAAAGTCATCAATAAAGAATATAAAATACCTTTCACCATAGTATGATCTTGTTCTTGTAGGGCCACACAAATCTATATGCACTAGATCCAACTTCCCTTTTGCTGAATAGGCTTTGCTCTTGAAAGTGCTTCTAGTCTGTTTCCCCATAACACATTCTCTACACATAGTATTAAATGGCTTAACAATTTTAGGTAGATCTCTTACTACTTTTGTCATACATGCCTTCACAATGTTGTCAAAATTAACATGACAAAATCTTCTGTGCCATAACCAACTGTCACCAATCTTTACAATAAAAAACTAGCTTCAGATGTGTTTAGTTCAATTACATTACCTCTAGATTTAGTACCAGATGCTATCAAGTCTCCTATTTTAATCTTGATAGAACATTTCCCATTGATGAAGTTCAGTTGATAAACCTTGTCCACTAGCTGTCCAACACTCAACAAAGTATGCTTGAGTCCATCAACAAGTAGTGCATTGTCAGTGTTAGTCTTACCATCCAATGAGATAGATCCAATTCCAATAATAAGTTTAGGAGTATTGTCACCAAATCTAACAACACCACCATCATACTTCTTCAAACTCACAAATTTATTTTTATCTCCAGTCATATGATGTGAACAACCACTATCTATGACCCATTAAGATTTCTTTTCAACTCAAGATACTAATGCTTTTTCCTGATGCATAGGTTCATCATCCTTAATAGCAATGAATCCAATTTCATCAAAGTTATCATCCTCATTATCAGATATTCCTTCACTAGCATAATAACATTCCTTAGCCTTTGAGAATTTAGACTTGAAAAACTTAGGTTTGTGCTTTGGAATTCTTGTAGGACATCTAGATGCAAAATGACCGATCTTATTACATGAAAAATATTTCAAAAACAATTTGCCTTCAAACTTACCCTTACGTCTCTTTTCTCTTCTGAAAATTAGTGCAACAATTTCATCTAGCTTCCTTTCTTCTTCCTATATCTATTCCCATTCATCAGCATAGGCTCCAAGTTCTTCTCTTAGATCATTACTGCTTGTGCTTGCATTTCCAGCTAAGGTCTTCTTGTTCTTGTGCACGGTTGCCTTGAATGTTGAATCAAATTTAGGTAAAGTGTCTCCCAATTCTGTGGCTTCAAATGTAGTTAGTTTTCCAATCAACATCTCTCAGGTGAAGTTTGGTGTCAAAGGTACGATCTCCTCTACAGCCTGAACCTTGGTTTTGTATGCAAATATCAAAGATCTCAGTATCTTTGCAATTACTTCTTCTTCACTGTAGGTTCCTCCAAAGTTCCTAATACCAGTCACCACCTCAGTAATTATTTGTGCATATGATTTGATGTTCTCATCTTCTCTCATCTTTAATGATTCCATCTTTGTCTTCTAGTTCTGTAACTTTGCTTGCTTTGTAAATTTGTCTCCAACATATAGTGCTTCCAGTCTTGACCAGATTTAATGTGCAGAGTCCAAGTCCTTTACTTTAGTGAATTCTCCTTCTGATAGAGCGCTGATTAGGGATTCCCTTGCAACCATATTACATGAAAATAGATTCTTCTGATCGTTAGTGGCCTTATCTAATTCATCCTTAGTTGCTAACTTTTCTTTCTTCTTTGTGATCATCCAGTAGTCAAGTCCTAGACACATCAAATGTGTTCTCATCTTGTTCTGCCAACTGTCAAAGTTTTTAGGATCAAACTTCAGACTATCCTTCCTATAGTAAGTCATCTTCAGGATCACCTCAAGCCGTTAAACTTTCTCTCTGAGGACTAGTAGCTCTGATACCAATTGTTAGGAATAACAGCCCACAAGACAACTGAGAGCGGGGGGTGAATCAGTTGTAGTAGAGATTATTAAACTTTAAAATTTATTAACCATATAAGCAAATGTAAATAATAACACAGTAATAAACAACACCATAACACAAGATTTGTTGATGAGGAAACCCTGTTAAAGGTAAAACTCCGGTGGGAATTAACACCCACAAATAATGTACTGAGAGTATAGTATCCTTGTTAAAAGATATTAACCCTTTTAGGAGCTTGTTACAACATTATAGTACATAGTCCCTGTTAGGAGACAAACCCTGTTAGGAGTCAAAAGAAATAGTAGGCTCACTGCCAAGGCACACTGCCCAAAGAAGGTTAAAGCCACCCTCAAGGATTTACAATCCACATCAAGTGTATACAAAAAATACACAATCCAGTGAACTGTCTGATAATGACTATCTTTGCTTGATCAGTTCCAATGAAGTATCAACACTGCTCTCTATCCAACAGTCAAGCTTCACAGCTTCACAAATCTTTTCTCTTCTCTTTCTCTACCATGCTTTTCACAAATGAAAAGATCACTCATATATACCCTTTTACAATAACCCATTAGGTCGTCCAGTTAAGCTTTCCTAATACATAATTAACTAGGTCAGCCAATTAAGGCTTCCCATCATACAAATAATTACATAAACCCTTGCTAAGATACACACGGTACCTATAACAGGTATACAACATTTACAATTCATCACAAATACTTCCAGATCTGCAATCTGATGACATTATTTTTCCATTAGTATACTCAGTGAAAAACATTGACAAAGCATTACCGACAGAAAGCAAGCATTACCGGCGAACCACAAGCAGTACCGGTGAAACGAAAGCATACCCGATAGAACAAAGATTTTGAGAAAAATACTAAGTATAAAAGTGACAAGCATCACCGGCGACCACAAGCATCACCAGTGACCACAAGCATTACCGGCGAGATCGTTTTTAGAACTAACTTGACAGGAACAGAAAAGGCATACCCGATGACAAGTTTAAGAAAGGAACACCGATGACTAAGAAAACCGACCATCAGAACCGACAAACAGATAAAGAACCTGCAAATTGTGGATCTAATTTTTACACGATGGATAAAGCAATGTAATTCTATTTATAGAGTTTTATTTTGTTTTAAATCATAATTTGATGGTCATGCAAGCTTTATGTAAATG
>MU224133.1:8189407-8199628 GCA_018584345.1 Thuja plicata | reverse complement strand
TCCTTTTGTAGAAGGTGGACTTAACCGTTCTTTCCAAATCTCTTAACAGAGTGCACACTTAACAGTGTTGCTAAAGCTTCAAATGAAGTAGATCTTAACAGGTCTCCACTGTAATACTCCTAACAGGTCTCCACTGTAATACTCCTAACAGGGTAGGTCATCAGAAGTGACCAATTGTAAGCCTTAACCGGCGCCTTCTTATCTGCAGATAGTGAAGTTTTGTGGGTAACAATCCCCACCGCAGTTTTTACTTTCTTAACAGGAGTTTTCTGCAATATCATATCTTGTGTCATGTGTTATCTATTTTCATGAATGTTTCTGTTATGGTTACATACTAAAAAGAATGTATGACATGATTACATATGCATAAAGAAAGATGAACAATTAGATAAGATAAATTACAAACTGATGACTAAGGGTTAATGGGCTAACCAAGAAAAGTTTTAGAGGTACTGATTCACCCCTCCCCTCTCAGTACATCATCTCAATATGGTTCCAACACAATCCACTCTCATAATTAATTTCAACACGTTACAAGTCTGAAGTCGGCCAGGAAATAGGTCTTCTCCAGAACACACACCACAACTGACATCGTCAGTAGCCAAACAAAAATCGAACTCAACCCATTTCACTATCATATGTCAGATCTCTATTAGTAAGCTCGCAAGTTCTGAAACGTATTCCTCAGTAAGATATACCTGAAACACAGAGACCTTCTCTATCCAGAATCAGAGTTGCAGTCCAGAAAAACAGTCTTCACCAAATGAATTGTAACATCCACATAAGGTAACATAAAGTCAAGTGACCTTAGGAATAAGCCCAGGACACAACCTTCTGCATAAATCCAACTTTGATCCTTCTGAATCATCCGTACAGTGTCAGTACACTCGTTCTAGTTAAGTAGTCAGTCAGTCTTCTCCATAGAAATATATGTTGACATCAGTGACAAAACATGAATATCAATAGCATGATCAGTAACCAAAACTGATATCATCCAACAATATTATCCGCATCATCAATTGGAATGAGGCAATCTGCAATAGGATAAATTAAGAATGGAGGAACACAAGTATCTCCAAAAATATCCCAAATAATGGTCCAAATTGTGCGTGGGCACTCACTACAACTAGACTTGGGGTATATTTCATAAAATAGAAATGAATTCATGTTATCACAAATCAATCTTTTGATATGTTAATTCTTATCTCCCCAAATGCATTGATTTCACTCCATAATTTACTCAGGGACGAGTCCATAAAGATGAGGCAATAGATTAAGCCATCTACAACGAGTAATGATTTCTTTTACCCATGACTCATAATTACCCTTAGTAAAGGTTATTATAGTAGGATGTAATGCAACACCCATGATTACATCAATGATACACTTCTCACATTTGAAATTGAGATCAATAAAAAATTACTTCCCATAATGCAATCAATCAAATAATCCCCCTCCCCTCCTAAAAGAAAATAAAAATTTAAAAATGATGATTTTGACACTTTATATATAGTGCATGTACAAAATTTCCAGTTTCCAAACAAGAGCTAAGTGGACTTCTAATTTTAATGTTTAAACCTGCCTTATTGAGTCCAAATCAGAATCAAAAAGATATTGCTAAGGATTCAACTGAAATCCTAACATTACAATGATCAGAAATGGCCAAAAAAGACCAAGATCTAAAAACGATATTTTTGTCAAAACAAAGCTATAAATTGATAGAAGATATGAAAAGTAGACAAAAAATTATACACTGTAAAAAAAATGGCACATGAAAATGTCTCAGGATAAGCCTGAACGGAGCCTATAAAGTTACAAAAATGAGGATTGAATAGGTATAGTCACAAAAAGTTGAGATTTCCGCAAAATCAGACAAAAAACCGACTAAGATCCTAGGATGGTCACATGTATTCTTAATTGGATGTACCCAAGAGCTGATGTGGCAGATCTGACAAGAGGTCGATGTGTTTAGGTGACTAGATCGGTATGCTAACGTAATTGTTGATTGGGACTGCTGATTTGACAATAACATCACTAGATGACATGACACCAAAAATACCACAAATAAATTTTAACTATTGTGTGTCCAATGTAGCAAAGATGCATGGCGGAGGTGGGAGGGGTAGTCCAGGTGGTGGAGACATTGCTGGTTTTCCATGGTGGGACCTTCTTGAGAGTTAGTCCCACATTCAATACAAAGAGAACTTTAATATTATTTTTATATAATGTTCTACCCATTCCAAGTAAAGTGTTGGCTTGAGTGTGCGACATGCCTTGATTCCCTGTGGTCCCATGGATTTCTTTTGTGAAAATATTTGTCGATGAAGGGGTATTTTTCTACAAACTTTTAGTCTGGGTGTCGTTGCAGGTATAGATGGTGCTAAGTGGCACAATAATGCTGTGGTGTGTGCGGATCTAATTCTACTGTGTGTGTGTCTGATGCATCCACGTGGGCAACCTAGACACCATCGCATGTATCTATAGCTGCGAGTGCGAGGGTAGTGAACTTATTTAGTCCCACCTAGATACCATCGCATGTAGCAATAGCTGCTAGTGCGAGGGTAGTGAACTTATTTAGTCCCACATTGAGTGGGAATTTAGATCTTCTCCTTTGTATATACACCCTTGCGCAGACTTGGCCTCTGGGCTTGTGACTGGCTGAGATTGATGTTGCTATCAGTTTGTAGTTTTTTGACTGTTGTGAACTGCACAATTATGATTATTGATTTGACAAATGTCTCCTAAGTATTCTTTGACAAAAATAGACAAATAATTCCAAAAACAATAGGGGTGCCAATTCAAGCCTGAAACAATTTTTTTCCAAAATAAAGTAACTGCGACAAATATTTAAGAGGCAAAATAAAAAATAGATTTTTTTAATGATTGTACCGATGCTACGTAAATTGAGTTGTACGACTTGATTTGCAATTTTTTGTTGCCTCAGATTTAACTTTTGCCCAAAATAGGCAAATTCATAGTCAAAATTTGTTAGAATGGCCTCTTGGTTGCAATCGTGAGGTTAGATCTTTCTCTAAATGCTCCCACAAAATGTTTCTCCCCAGATCTGAATACAAGCCCTCCAACAAACGAAGTAAGATCTCTCCAAAAGGATATGCAATCGATGCTCCAATGGATTTGATACCATGTAAAAATTGCTCTAATACCATGTAAGAATTTTTCCTAGGAAATATGCCAAAATCTAGAAGCCCAATGAATAACACAAACAAGAGAGAAGATGAACACAAATAAATTGTATTCTCATCAATATGATCAATTGGATTGAATTAAGTAAAATGAAAGATATGCCTTCTTATATAGGAAAGGAAATAAGAGGCAACGATAAGGAGAAGATAACTTCTCACCCATACAAGGTGGAATCACATGTCCACCAAAGGTGGATCATCCTCCAATGTGTAATGAAGTATGTGCTACACTGTGATGATAACTGATAAGTGCACTAAATATGGATCTCAGACATAAAGTGGAATATGATAACAACTATCACCACCTAAAGTGGAATTTATCCTACACCTTGTGCAAATAAAGGTGCAAACTCCCAGGTGTTTCAATCACATACTACTAGGTTATACATTAGCCTAATTGAGCTTAAGTAAAGTGTAATTAGTGAATATTTAAAATTACACCAACACTTTTTATGGTTACAAGCTTATGAACTGATGTATTATACATATAAATGTGAATCTAATGACGTGACATTTCCAATCACCCACTCTATTATTTGGGTGCTTTTTATATTGAATTTAAATAAAATTACTTTAATTTAATGATTCAAAGTATGTTCAAAAGCATGTATACAATTTTATTTATTCGATAAGTCATGGTATGAAAAATATTAAAAATTAACTTTAGTAGTATTAGTATTACTATGGCTATGTCTCTTAATAAAATAATCAATAGTCATAGGAATAATACCAATAGAAATAGTCATTTTAAGGTCTCTACAAAAACTTATGACACTGCGGAGTGTTTTGAATTCTTCAAATATTGGGGCTAGGGTTTTGAACCCCCTGCCTAACAACACTACTAAGCAGCTTATATTTTCTTCTTGGCACAACTGGTCCCCTTCTGGTCCATCTTGGCTTTGCATGGAAAAGGGATATATTTTTTCTAATGATGATGATGGTATATACGGGTTTTCAAAGTCAAGGTTGACAATGGATTACAGGGGCAACCATGATTTTGGATTGGCTATTTTGGATGGGTTTTACCCTGTGATGTGTGGTTGTGCTACAAAGAATTATGAATCTCCCACAAATCTCAATTGGGAGGATGATTTATTGGCATGGTGGATGAGGAGGGGTGATTATAAGGGGTTTGAGAAACGAGGGTCATATATGTGTGATAATGGTGATTTAAATGGATTGAATCTTGGCTGCATGCAGGTAAAGGGGAAGGATAAGATAGAGAATGACATGAAAAATGATGTTGGGTGCTTTAGATATGGAGCTTTCTCTGAGTTTTAACGAACCTTTAGAGAGGAATGTTGAAGAGTTTTGAGATCCAGGGCATGGATCGAATGACCCTTCTCAGGTTTCAAAGTAGAAGCACGATCTTCAACATCAGAAGGATGGGTTGTTGGTGTTGCATTGATACCATCGACTAAAGTCATCAGTGAATTTGGAGTCAAAGGTGGAGGAGGAGATAGTTCATAATGTTTTAGTTTTATTAGAGTTGGGTTTGATTGGTCATTTTAGTGGTCTCTGACCAAGTTTGAATGATATGCATAAGTGGGTATCTAGAATTTGAGAGCCCATTTTGAGAAGGTGCATCCAAATATACCCCATGGTTAGGAATTAATCAATTTTGTTTTTAAAAAAAATCAGGACAGGAACAAGATTCTATGTGAATACTATTAGAGTTTGGAGGAAAAGTTTTCCCTGATGTTAAAGCCTTGACATCTTGATTTCTATTCCACCACTGAAGTGTTTGGAAATGTTCCACTTTGGGTGAGACTTCCTAACCTTCCTTTATATTTTTGGTCTGAATCATGATTTAAGGTTGTAGGAACTCTTTAAGGATCTTTTTTATGGGGGATGAAGGATCTTCAAATCTCCTTAATTCTACGTTTTCTAAGATATTGGTGGAAATGGATGTCTTCGAGGTGATTCCTAAATAAATTTTGATTAAAACTTCAAAGGGTTGTTGGGTTCAACCCTTGGACTATGAAGGGGTTCCTTTTAGATGCAAAATTTATTTTCATATAGGGCAAATGGATGTTCAGTGTGTCAAAATTAGAGTGCATAAGAAGGCTACATGGTGGAAAGAAGTTTCTAACCATTATTATATGGTGGAGAAGAAGGATGAGAAGCCAAAGAGTTTTTGTAAAGCTGTGATAGGGGAAGAGATGCTTAGATCTTTAAAGGATTTGAATCAAGTTGAAAAGGGAAGCATCGACATATATATATGTGTGTGTGTGTGTATATATACATATATACATATATATATATATATATATATACACACACATATACATATGTATATGTATATATATATACACACACACACACACACACACACACATATTGCACAATATGAAAAGGGAAGCATCAACATAGAGGAAATATCACACCTCCCCTTTTAAATGTGGAAATATCACACATTAGGAAGATGACTGCCCCAATAGGTTGAGATAGAGATTCAAGCTCTAATTGGGATATTGCGGTTCTTCATTAAAGTATGATATTTATTTGGAAAATAGGATGATATTGTCAAGATTATATGATTGGAAATGAAAATGCAATAAAGACAAGTGTAACTTTAAGAAATTAAGGAGATGAAGTTCTGCTTCTATTTTTTGACTGTTAGAGTCCCATAAATAATTGCACTTCTAGATTTGGCACCTAAAACATGTATGTTGTCTGTCCTGAAAAAATGAGCTTATTTATGGGGGTACATAATGGATGAAACATTCTATACTAGGGTACAAAACATTTGGAATGTTTTGTTCCAGGTGTTTTTGTCTGATTTTTGATAGATACACATGTTAGGATCTATAGAGATCAAATCTACAATTACAACTTCCTGACCTGTCCCTGCACATAGAAAAATGGGGAAAACATTGGCTAAAGGGGTTTGCCTTGGTCAAACCCCTGTTTAGGAATCAACCTTGAAATTTGAAATTAAAATCATGCAATGTAAAACATAAATTAAAACAAAGGTTCAATACCATGTTAATGTTCTTATCCTCATGAACAAATGTTTGTTTCTCTCAAATCCATGAAGTATGCTTGATGTTTGTTGCTTGGATGTAGATGTTGACCTTTTAGGAGAGATGTATGATCAAGGATGTCTTCACATGTGCATGGATCTATGAATACCACCCCTAGATCTCTATTTTATTTAAATCCTTGATCACACTTGCAAGGAGAGAGAGAGAGAAGAATGCTGGAGAAAGAGAGATCTTATTTTCTTGTTTGAGAGCTCCACTAAGACACCACCTTAGGATATAAAATATAACTCCAACTTTAAGAAGATTTCCTTCATGAGATGGAAGAAGAAGAATAATTCCATGGATTGAGATCTTGAAATCACCTAGCTTGCTTGAATACTCTTGAAAATGTGAAAATGAATGCTTGCACTCGATAGCTTCAGTACGGTAATGATAGCTTGCATAAGATTCTTGATTCCAAAATGATGAGAGATATAGGGTTTATATACTTTCTCCTTATTTTGGGATCTAAAACTAACCCAGGTCGACCACTGGAGAAGAAATAAATTCAAAACCCTGATATCGGGCTCTGGGACCAAATCTGGGACAAAATACCTGGGTGTAGAATTCCTAGAACGTTGTGCACCCAGGTGTAGAACTTGTGGAATGTTGTGCATTGTAATATTTTGTATCAAATTTTATGAGGGACATCATGATGATGAACAAAGGACCCAATTTGAGTTATAGGTTGTCAAGATCAATATAAATGAATGGTCTTATCGAGGTCAAGGAGACATAGAAAAATCAAGCCCCCAAGTGACTTAAATCTTATCGAGGTCAAGGAGACACAGAAAAATCAAGCCCCCAAGTGGCTTAAGTATTCATCAAATCCAAAATTGAGAGAGAGAGAGAGAGAGAGAGAGAGAGAGAGAGAGAGAGAGAGAGATCTTAATGTGGATAATGGAAAGGAAAATATGCTACAAAAGAATGCATTGAAATTATAGCAAGCTACGTAGTTTCTAGTCAAGACAAGACTGGTCTAAGAATCCATGATAGGTAACATTGAAACATTGTATGTGTGTGTGTGCGTGCAAAGTGTTAAACAATGAGAAGAGTGCATGCCCCCATGTTAAATAAATTTTAAATGCCTTAACAAGAGAAATGGCTTTAACAGAGCATGCATGCATCCAAAAAGAGACATTTCCACTATGATATTCCCCCAAGAAAGGACAAACTAGGGGAAATAAAATACATAATAAAAAAGAACACATAAGGGAAATACTAACTCGAGGGTCACTATGATCATATGATAATACATGTATATTATATCAAAATGAAATGTCATCATTCCCCCAAGGTAGAAGAACTACAAGAACAATGGAAGAATGTCACATAATAGTCATAAAGAAGAGTCTTCTTGGGCTAACATCATAGAGACAAAAAAGAATATGTAGCTTCCATTTTGCATCATCCCCGATCAAACAACACAAAGGCACATTTACAAATAATAGCATATGTACAACATAAAATGTAATGGCATATAGAATAAATGAGATACAGATAGAGGAATTTCACAACAGATTGATTCCTTTATCATATTGCACCAACAGAGCAATAAGGTTTGTCTAAATAAATCTAAAAAAAACATATAAAAAGAAACACATCATGGGGGAAGCACATCATGAACAATAAGAAAACACATAGAATTCACCGCTCAAGAGGAGCCAGTCAAGCATATTGCCTACCCCCATCTCATTCTGTAATATTTAGGGAAGGTGAGAAATAGGCAAGAGGAGAAATATCAAGCATGATAGATGGAACAATAGACCGTTCAAAAAATTAAGGACCATGCCATAAAGACGGGTCACTTTGTTCGTTACTAGGACTAAGAGATAATTGTTGTGAAAACATAGCTAGACAATAATGATTAACATCAATAAGCTCATACATATTATCAGAATCACTAGCATGAATATCATCATTAGTTTAATTAGGAACTTAAAAAGCATCATCATCCAAAGTATCTTCTTCATCCAAATTAATTGTAATAGAATCTAAGATACAAAGAGAACTATCATGTTTGTTCAATTTAATATTTTTCAAATTAACTTCCTCCCTTGGGCTATGCAAAGGTTGGTCAAATGGAATCAAAGCATCAATAGATGTTTTAGGAGAGGATGAGATTTGAGAATCATGGTCATAGGCTCTAGCATGAAGTTTGCACTGATGATAACATCACAACAATTACATTTAGTCCTTCTGGAGATTTGATTTAGTTTGGGATCAATTAACATATTATCCTTTTCTTCCTCAGGGGAAGAATTGAAGGAACCTCACTAGGTTGAGAGATAGGATGGGTAGAAGGTTTGTAAGTTATAGGAGGTGGAATAGAAGCATAAAGTAGAGGTGCAGGTGGTGTAGGAAGAAGTCCAGCTCCAGGGAAAGGATATGGAATACCCTTAGGATTTATAAGTTCACACATCTTTTGGATTTTGTATTTTTGATAGGATCATAAAATATTGTCTTTGCGAGGGTGAGTGGGTTGAGGTATGGAAGGCCAAAATAAGTGAAGGTCAACGAACTCTCGATGTTATAAAGGCTATAAATGACTATGATTAATAGTGACAATTTATCCATTATGAGGAATTTTAAAATTCTTATGAATAAGAGAGGCTACAAATTTTATGGAGGTGAGCCAAGGAAGACCAAGTTGGACTTGAAACTAATCAGAAGTTGGGATGAAAACAAAGGTGACATCTAAGGTTTTAGCACCAACTTCTACGGGAAAAATGATAGAACCATGGGTAGGATAAGTGAAACCATTAAAATTTTGAATTGTTGCATAAGAGTTTTCATAGAAATCACATTGCATTTTTCGAGTGTAAATATGTTCTTTAGTTATAACATTCACCATACAAGTGGGATCTATAAGGACACCACGGGAAGGAAGACCATTAACTCTTGCAACAATGTAAAGAGGACTACCAGGAGCATTAATAGTTTCACTAGGATCAAAGGCAATGAGAATATCAGATTTAGATTTTGGTTTAGGTTTGGATTTAGTTTGATCAATAAGATTAACCACATTGTTGGCTTCAATTTATTTATCATTATATGCCACCACATAGGAGGAAGAAGGTAATGGTTGGGTAGATTCAATGGTATTAGTAGAATGAGAGGGTAAAGGTTCAATATATATTTGAAAGTTCTGATTGGGAGATGCTATGTATTTGTTTCCTTGATCATTCAACACTTCAATAGATATAGAATTTTAATCAATAAGGTCTTGGATGACAGATTTCAAGCAAAAATATTTTTCAGTATCATGACCAGGGTAACAGTGGTATTGAAAAAATCTTTGGGATTAAAATATTTGGATTTAGGTTTATTAGGATAAAATGGGTTCATGGGAGGAAGTGTTAACATATTAGCATTAAGACACTTCATCGTCACATTATGCAAAGATTCATTAAGCTGAGTAAAAGTAAGAGAAGGTTTAAAGTAAGATATGACAATGGAGCCACACCTTTGGATGTTGCTGTCACTTTCTCATTTACATTATTAGATGAAGCCCTTTGGTTTTTGAAACTTATGAAATGATTGTGATGTGACATCGCCCTTATCAAGTGGAGCCATTAGAGTGGTTCTCTCAAAGTGGCTCACTTGAAGCTGGTAATTATGAAGCACTGTACATAATTGAGTAAAAGAAGAGAATTAAAAAACAAAATCTTGTCCCTAATATCCTTTTGTAAATTAGCAATAAACATACCTTGCACATCAATATCAGGTAGAGAACAAGAAATTTGAGCAAGAAAAGGTTTAAATTTGTTCATGTTTATAGCTTCGATCAGATAAAATGATCTTAATGTTATGAGGAAATAAATAAATAATATATTAATATATGATAATGAACAATTATATTAATATATATATATTGAATTGACAATATTGTTATTTAGATAACACAATATGAAATAATACTATTCTACATTATATATGCATATTAATATATATAATAACAATGATTTTATTATATATATCAATATACATAT
>MU224133.1:8169580-8182610 GCA_018584345.1 Thuja plicata | reverse complement strand
CACACACACACACACACACACACACACACACACACACACACACACACACACACACACACACACACACACACACACACACACACACACACACACACACACACACACACACCATATTTACATAGTTTATACAAGGCTTTAACAGTTTCCAAGTGTTCATGGGAGTTGAACCACAAGAACACCAAGAAAATCCATCTTTTACATGAATGGACCAAAACTGGCCAGTGAACTCCCAAAATACAAAGAATTAAAAAAAAGCTAACCAGAAAGAACAATTAAATAATCCAATGCCACAAAAATCTAAGGAATTACATTTAAAACACTCTCCATTCTTTCATTCAATCCACAAAAGTGCTGGATGATGGCTCTGTATGTTAATTACAGTGTAAATTGGTTCTTTCCAGTAACCAGTCCATACACAATAAAATTAACTGTCAGATTAGGGTTGTAGTAACCTTATATATTCTCATCCCACATGTCTAGACCCTTTGGTAGGGATTTGGGAATCATAAGAGCCGATTCCTAAAATCTAGGAAATGTTGTCATGACAACTTTGACAACTTTTGTCAAAATGACACTTTCTCAACTTTGATGGCCCTATTTGGTTTCAAACCTTACCAAATGACCTCAAATGACTTGAAAACATTAAAAATTTAAAAATCTTCCTATTTTGTAATTTTGGTCAACCCTTTGACCTTTTGGCCGACTTCTAGGTTGTAGACCCCTAGAATCAACTTGACTCAACAACACACAAACCCTAATCTCTCCTAACACTAAACACACCTCAAAAAACACTAGGGAATTTATAACATATTACTTATTCAGGGATGGTTTTCCAAACCAACCTAAAAGACAAAATGACTAAATATCTTCCTAAAGACCTTAGGGTGCTCCTGCACCAGAGAGAGAGAGAGGGCACGACCACTAGCCTAGTAGGGAGTTATCAAAGGACCAATGAAAGTGGGACCAATCTAACAATGCATGATAGGTAACATTGAATAATTGTGTGTGTGTGTGTGTGTTTTAAAAGTTTGAAACAATTAGCAAAGTGTATACCCCCATTTTAAAGAAATTGCAACACCTTAATATGAACAATATATTTAACAGAGCATACATGCATCCAACAAGAGAAATTTACACTATGAGATGCCCAAAAGAAATGAAAAACTAAGGGTAGAAATACATAATAAAAGAGAGAAAATAAGGGATCTACTAACTCAGAGATCACTATGATAATATGATAATACATGTATATTATATCAAAATGAAATGTCATCATTCCCCCAAGGTAGAAGAACTACAAGAACAATGATATAATATCATGTAAGAGTCATTAAGAAGAGTCTTTTGGGTCCGACATCATGGAGACCAAAAATAATTGTTAGCTACCATTTTGCATTATCCCCAATCATATGAAAAAAACTCACATTTATGAATATTGGCACATGTACAACATAACATCTAACGATATATAGAAGAAATGAGATACAAATAGAGGAATGCCACAACATATGGATTCCTTTATCACCTTGTGCCAAAAAAGAAACAAAGGTCATCTAAAGAAATCTAAACAAAACATATAACATGCAACACATCATGGGGGAAGCACATCTTGAAAAACAAGCAAACACATAGAATCCATTGCACAAGAGGAGCTAGTCAATCATATCACCTGCCGCCCCATCTTGGTTTGTAATATTAAAGGAAGGTGGGAAAAATGCAAGAGGATCAACATCAAGCATGGTAGATGGAACAATAGATAGTTCCAAACAAGAACCATGCCATAAATATGGGTCACATTGTTTGTTACTAGGAATAAGAGATAATTTTTGTGAAAATATAGCTAGAAAATCATGATTAACATCAATAAGCTCATACATATCATCAGAATCACTAGCATGAATATCACCATTAGTTACATTAGGAACATAAAAAAATTCATCATCTAGAGTATCTTCTTCATCCAAATTAATTGTAATATAATCCAAAATACAAATAGAATAATCATGTTTGTTCAATTTTATCTTTTTCAATTTAACTTCCTCCCTTGGGATATGCATAGGTTTTTCAAATGGAATCAAAGCATCAAATGCATTTTATGAGAGGAAAGGATTTGTGAAGCACACTCATAGACTCTAGAATGATTTTTATGATGATGATCGTGACCACAATAGTTATGTTTAGTCTTGTTGGAGATTTGATTTGGTTCGAGATCAATCAACATTAGATCCTTTTCTTCCTTAGGGGGAAGAACTGAACACACCTCACTAGGTTGAGAGATAGGATGGGTAGAAGGTTTTTAAGTTATAGGAGGTGGAACAAAAGAGTAGAGACGATGTGTAGGCGGTGTAGGAAGAATTCTAGGTCTAGGTCAAGGAGATGGAATACCCTTAGGATTACTAAGTTAAAAAATCTTTTGGATTTTGTATTTCTAATAGGATCATAAATGATTATCTTTGTGAGGGTTAGTGGGTTGAGGTAGGATAAGTGAAACCATTACAAGTTTGAATTATTGCATCATATTTTTCATAGAAATAATGTTGAATTTGTCAAGTGTAAAGATGTTCTTCAGTTATAATATTCACCATACACATGGGATCTATAAGGAAACCATGGGAAAGAAGGCTATTAACTCTTACAACAATGTAAATAGGGCTATCAAGAGACTTAATAGAATCATGTTGAATTTTTCAAGTGTAAAGATGTTCTTTAGTTATAATATTCACCATACAAGTGGGCTCTATAAGGAAACCATGGGAAAGAAGGCTATTAACACTTGTAACAATGTAAAGATGGCTATCAAGATCCTTAATAGTTTCACTAGGATCAAAGGTAATGAGGATATCGGGTTTAGGTTTGGGTTTAGTTTTGGATTTAGTTTGATCAATAAGATGAACCACATTGTTGGCTTCAATTGAATTATCATTAGATGCCACCATATAGGAGAAAGAAGGTAAAGGTTGGGTAGATTCAATGATATAAGTGGAAGGAGAGGGTAAAGGATCAATATAGTTTTGAAAGTTTTGATTGGGAGGCGATAAATTTTTTTTTTTTTTATATCATTCACACCTTAAATAGATATAGCATCAGAATCAATAAGGTCTTGGATGAAATATTTTTTAGTAATAACTGAGAGGGGGGGTGAATTAGTGGCCTCAATACTTTATCCTTCAAACATTAACCACCAATCAAATAAACCTCAGATTATTAAGTCCCTACAAGATGCATGCCATGAAATACTTATAATGAATAACTGTCTGTCGGTTTTCCTTATCTGTCCTTATTCTCCTTGATTACCGATAAGCAATATAACTATTTACCAAAACTCAGTAAATAAGAAGAGTATACCGATCAACCTAGTGCTAACTATTTCAGATACAAAACAATAAAGAAATGAATCATACACACATAACACATGAATTTTTAACGTGGAAACCCTGTTAAGGGAAAAACCCCTAGGACCGGTACCCCAAATTTTCACTCTTCTGAAGTGAGCCCTGTTAGGAGCCAACCATGTTAAAGGTTACAAACACACTGTTAAGTGCGACCTTGTTAGAGGATTTTATACATAGAGGTTGTCACTTAGTATCAGGCATCTATTGCTACCATCCTTGAATCAACCTCCTTCTTAGACTGTCAATAGGTATTGGGCAATTCCAATGCTACTTTCATGAATCAACCTTTTTGGTGCTCCTTGGGATGTACCTCAATATATAGAAGACTATTAAGTCCTGCTCTATTAAGAGACTTGATTCTTCAATGGTTAAACTGAAACACTATGACCTGTTTCTAATGCAACTTTGAATTGTAGATTTTTAGATCTATTTAAGTACATTACCTCTCTGATCAATGTATCAATTTAGTTCTTTGTGCTGCACACTTTCTTCTCTATGATGTTGTGCTTCATTGTTCATCGATGTCTACAAAATTCTTTAGCTCTCCTTTAGCTTGATTGATCAGGACTGTATGAAGTTCTTCTTCATCAGTTTCTCTTCAACATCCTCTTTTCATTCACTACCCTTAATCCCCTTTCCGTGAATGTGATGATACGAAAATGAATTAATCTTGTCTCTTATATAGACATGATTTTCACTATTTATTGATTCTTGATTCTTGGCATGAAAAAAAATCCAGCCAATTTGATTTAAAGCATAACTCCTGATTTATCTCGTAGTTATCTTCTTTCCAATTGTAAAAATCTTCTTTAAATAAATTACTTCTCTAGTCGAATAAAACAAAGAAAACAACTAGTTAAGTCTATCTTTAGCTCTTGCTAGCTAGATATTTTGTCATTTTCTGAAATCTCTATTTCGTCGGTCAATGCTTTAGTTAGTTGTCGGTGACAATTGACAGTTCCGTCGGCATGACTCCAGTTAGCTTTGGGATCTCCGTCTGTTGGGCATCATTAGATTTTTACTCATCGGGCAACTCTATTTTTAGCTCATCGGGCATCTTGTGGTTTTTATTTATTGGGAAACATTGTCTTCTGCTCATCAGGTATCACTGTGACTTTTCTTCTTTGCCTTTACCAATGGTGTGCACTCTGTCGGTGTTGTCTGTCACTTAGTGAATACTTGAATTTTATGCATTGCTGAAAGCATAACCTTTGTTCTATTGATTCTTTGAAGTCTTTGGCATTATGTACATGACCATATAGATGATATCAAGTTGACATCAATGAAAATACAAACCATTAACTGATTTAATGCTTTGCATTATCTTCAACTTAACATTATCAAACATTTAATCAGTTACATGTCATCAATATTTCAAGCGAAAATATTTTTTAGTATCATGACTAGGTTGACGATGATATTGATAGAAAGATTTCAGATTTAAATATTTTGATTGAGGTTTGGTAGGATCAACTGGGTTAATGGAGGAAGAGTTAACATATTAGCATTAAGGCACTTCATCATCACATTATGAAAAGCTTCATTAAGTTGACTAAAAGTATGAGAAGGTTTAAAGTAAGATGAAAAAGGAGCCACACCTTTGGATGTTTCTACCACTTGCTCATCTACATGATTAGATTAAGAATTGATCTTGATAAAGCCCTTTGGTTTTTGAAACTTCTAAAAGGACTGTGATCGTGCATCACCCTTATCAACCAAAGCCATTGGAGCTGTTCTCTCAAGTTGACTCTTATTAAGATGATAATTTTGAAGCACTACACATAATTGAGTAAAAGAAGATAATTAAAAAACAAAATATTGTCCCTAATAGCTTTTTGTAAATTAGCAATAAACATACGTTGCACATCAATATTAGGTAGAGAAAAATAAATTTGAGCATGCAAATGTTTAAGGCTACAAATGAAATTAGTAACATTTTATTTCTAAGTGTACTCCTCTATTGTTCCTCCAATTCCATAATTCATTTCATCACCTAAATCCTATATCATTATTAGTTACATTTTGTTTTTCATTTGCACATCTTGAAACTGGTCGTGCTTTATTTGACCACATCTACACACTCCCTAGAACCCCCAGTGCTGACTTGAGCCCTGATTCGAGGGTACATAAAGACTTAGTTATTATTCACCTATGTATATTATGAATTAGCCTCTATGTACCCCCAAGGATGGGCCCAAATTGAAATGGGATGTCCTTTCCAATTTTTTGGTGGGAAATCCAAATTTATGGTCGGCCTGGGTAAGGTTTAATCCATGAAATGTAGAGAAAAGTATATAAACCCCCTACTTCTCCTCATTTTGAGATCTACATCCATAATCATATGTAAATAATCCATCAATTACATCCAATCTTTCAATGTTTTCAAGCATTCTCTTTTGGTGAACTAACAATCAAGGCAAGCAAGTGCAAGCAAGAAATATTAAGATTGATAAATTCCAAGAATCAATTATTCTTCCCAAGCATTCAAGGTGGTCTTCTCCATAGATCTAGATTATTTCCCCATTGGAGTTCAAGCAAAGGACTTTCTATCAAGGAAGGAACCATCTACCTATCTTCTTCTTCTTTCTCTTCTCCTCAATTCAACGTTGTGGAAAATTAGAACATATACAACACAATTTTTTATCTTTTCATTATTTCATTTTAGGTTTTATGTTGATTCAAAAGTTATATCATTAACATACTTGATCATATTCAAAGAAGCTTACAGATTTCAAAAGGTATGAATTACTTCATTTCTCAGATCTAATCTCTGCTACATGACAACATACTTTTCTTTATTTCATTACATTTCAAGGTTGATTTCTATATATGGGTTTGACTAAGGAAAACCCTTGTATTCAACCTTATTCACCATTTTTATGTGTACAAGTACAGGCTGCGAACACATGATTGCAGCTATGGAAAACACAAACCCTGACAAAGATCCCAACAAAGTTTGAGCCCAAAACCTAGGGTACACAACAATTTAGCCACTATGTACCTAGGTGAATAATGGATTAGCTATGTTGTACCCTCCTTTTATTACTAAAGTTCACATGAAAAAGAGTTGATAGGTTACAAGTCTCAAATTCAGAGTTACAGGTGGTTTTAGGAATCTGACAGTAAAAAATCAACAGTAAAATAACAAGGTATCTATTTCATTCTCACATACACATTACATCATCCCTAATTTAAATTTCATCATTAATACACACACACATTTCAAAGTGAAGGATCATTGAACCTCTTAGTGCTCAGGGCCTCCCTAGCCTATTGGGACATTTTCCATCTTGGTGTGTAATTTGAAAAGGTGAAGTGGTCTATCCTATTGTATTACTTCCCATTTCATATTGTACATTTTGGTGAACTTGATGAATAACATTTTGATGTAGGAGCATCTTGGGTCCTTGGAAATCCTACTCAACCAAAAAGATGTTTTTTTTGTTCTTTAGTTTGTTTGGAGGCTTCTCGGTAAGTACTCTGTTGCTCAGGCTCTGTTGCTTGGTAATGCTTGTTTTGGGTTGGTATCTGTTGCTCAGGTTCTGTCACTCAGGCATGCTTGTGATTTTATGTTGCTCGGGTTCTATTTCTCAGTCACACTTGTTACAAACTTCATTTCTTATGATGCTCGAGTTTTGTTTCCTGTTGTTCGCGGTGTTCTTTTCCTGAGTCACTTTTTTGATCAGTCAACCTTTGCCCGAGATGTTTATTTTGGAGTTGGATCTGGTGGCCGACTTCTTAATTTAATTTCTGTGGCTTAATTTATTTTGGGTCTCTCATTGGGATCTACATGGATGTAAATCTGGGCCTCTCTTATGGATTTGTGTGCTGACCTCTCTTGGTGGACTCTTGTATATATTGGTTTTTATGCTCTTAGATTTAGGCAGTTCTTCAGTAGGATTTAGATATCAGGTTGTAATAGAAGAATAAGTATTTAAATATCTAGAAAGCAGGTCTATGACCTCACATGTATGAATACTATTATGTAATTCCTTGATTATATATGGCCGAAACTAGGAAGGCCTTACAACCCGACATGTAATGATCTTGATTAATTAATGAAAAGGATCTTTGTTGTTTCTTCTCTCACTGTGTTGTTGTTGCTTCTGCATTATTTCTGCAAGTTGGCTTGGTATTTGGGAGTGCCCTAGGCCCTATCTCCATGCCCTCCTTGCGTCAGGTGGTATCAAAGCATTGGTAAGATCTAAGTTCCTTCTTGTAAACCCTAACCCTAGTTGGTGATATTTTTGTGAGGTAGAAGATTATGATCTGATATACAATTGCAGAGGGATTCAAGATGGTTTGTGGGAGAGGAAATGCAAATCCAAGTCTAGATGATATGCTTAGATAGATGGCTACTAGATTAGAAGTTGTTGAGATAGCCAAATGCAGAGGAAGACATCTTGAGGATGTTAGTGATGATGAATTTGAAGAGGTCAAGGTGAAGCTGCACCTGTACCTATGATGGACTAGGAAGAAGAAAGATTCCTAAGAGCCTTGACAAGTTTGAAATCCACACCTCAGTTTAATCCTCCTAAGTATAGTAGAAAATTGGATTCTGATGAATTGATTGACTGGATAACTGAGATGGAAAATTATTTTGAGTATGAGAATGTATCAGAGGATAAGAAGGTGAAGATTGTAAGCACAAAGCTGAAAGGTCATACATCCTTATCATGGGAACATATGCAATTGGATCAAAAGAAGAAAGGTAAAGAGAAAATCAAGGTATGGGATAAGATGGTAAAAAAATTGAAAGGCAAGTTTCTACCTTATGATTATCAGATTAACCTAATTACCAAAATTGACCTAAAGAGTGGATATCATCAGATCAAAATTAGAGAAGGTGATGAATGGAAGACTTCTTTCAAGACAAAGGAAGGTTTGTATGAGTGGTTGGTTATGCCTTTTGGTTTAACTAATGCACTGGGTACATTTATGAGGTTGATGAATGAAGTTTTGAAGAAATTATTGAATAAATGTGTAATTGTATATTTGGATGATATTATGATATTTAGTAAGACTAGAGAAGAGAATTTGATGCATATAAGGCAAGTGTTACAGAGATTGAAAGAGGAAAAGTTGCTGATAAATTTTAAAAAGTTTTACTTCATGAAAGAAGAGCTTGTATATCTGGGTTTTGTGATTTCAACTGATGGTTTGAAGATGGATCCTGAGAAGGTTGAAGCTATACTAAATTGGCCTACACTTGAGAATGTTAGTGATGTAAGATCATTTCATGGATTGGCAATTTTTTACAAAAATTTTATCAGAAATTTCAGTTCTATTTGTAATGCTATGACTAAGATAATGAGATGAGACAAAAGAGAATTCAAATGGACACATGGAACTGATAGGTTGAAGGTTGATGAATTACCTATGTTAGCCTTACCTGATTTCAATAAGGTATTTCAAGTTGAATGTGATGCAAGTGGAAGTGCAATTGGAGCTGTGTTGACTCAAGAAGGTAAACCTATTGCTTTCTTTAGTGAAAAGCTGAATGATGCTAAGAGGAAATATTATGTCTATGATCAAGAGTTCTATGCTATTGTTCAATCTACGAAGAAATAGAGACATTACTTGATGCCAAATGAATTTTTGTTGTATACTGATCATAAGACTTTATAGTATTTGGGTAGTCAGAATAAGTTGAATTAGAGACATATGAAATGGGTAGAGCATTTACAGAGTTTCACATTTGTTATTAAGTATAAGAGTGGAGTTTCTAATAGAGTTGCTGATGCATTGAGTAGAAGGAGATCTTTGTTAACTAAAATGAGAATTGAAGTTCTTGGTTTTAATGATATGAAGAATTTGTACGAAAGCGATCCTGATTTTTCTGAGTAGTGGAGAGTGTGCAGAGCACCTAATTCAAATCAATCAAGTAAATATAAATATTATTTCACTTAGGAAGATATGTTGTTCAAAGGTATTCAGTTGTGTATATCGAGAGGATCAGTGAGGACTAATTTGATAAAGGAAAAAACATAGTAGTGGATTGGCTGGACATTTTGTTATTAAAAAAACATTGAGTTTGCTGAAGGAAAGGTATTTTTGGCCTCATTTGTATAAGGATGTTTAGAATATTGTGAAAATTTGTGGAGTTTGTCAAGTTGCAAATGGAGTAAGTCAGAATACTGGTTTGTATACACCAATTACTATTTCTAAGAAACCTTGGAGTGATATCAAAATTGATTTTGTTCTTGGCTTACCGAGGACAACAAGAGGTAATGATTCCATATTTGTTGTTGTGGATAGATTTTCTAAGATGACATATTTCATACCATGTAAGAAAACATTAGATGCAGTACATGTAGCATATCTTTTCTTTAAGGAGATTTTCAGATTACATGGATTATGAAGGAGTATTATCTCTGACATAGATAGTAAGTTCATTAGCTATTTTTGGAGAATACTTTGGAAGAAGTTGGATACTGAGTTGAAATATAGTTCTACATTTCATCCATAGACTGATGGACAAACCGAGGTTGTAAAACAAAGTTTGGGTAATTTGTTGAGATGTTTAGTTGGAGACACACCAGACAATTGGGATTTGATGTTGGCACAAGTAGAGTTTGCATACAACAATTTAGTAAATAGAAGTACTGGGAAAACACATTTTGAAATTGTTCATGGCACACAACCAAGAGGTATATCAAACTTGAGAGATATTGTTGGAAAAGAGAAAAGAAGTGCTGCAGCAAAATAATTTACTGAGTTCATGAAGACATTGCATGAAGATGTAAAAAAGAAGCTAGAGAAAAGTAACCAGAAATAAAAGGATAGTGCAGACAGATCAAGAAGACATAAAACATTTGAAGTTGGTGATGCAGTTATGGTTCATCTAAAGAAGGGAAGATTTTCTATTGGCACATATGGTAAATTGAAGATGAAGAAATTTGGTCCTTGCAAAATACTGAGAAGATTTGACAGTGGAAATGCTTATGAAGTTGAATTACCTGATGACATGGATATATCACCTATATTCAATATTTTAGACTTGTATGAATATCAAGAACCTGATGAAGAAGTGACAGTACCAAGTGATTATCCTAAGAAGCAGATAGAGGAAGCTGAACCGATTTTGAAACAAAGAATTGGTAAAAGTACAAGAGGAAAGGAATACATGGAGTATCTGGTGAAGTGGAAGAACAGACCGATTGGGGACTCATCTTGGATTTCTCAATCTAAGCTGGATTTATTTCAGGTTGGACCTGATACATGATTTGGGGAATCATTTCTTGTAACCCCAGGTGTCTAATGTAGGAGAATCTTGGGTCCTTGAAAATATTTCTCAACCAAAAATATGTTTGTTTTGTTCTTTAGTTTGTTTGGAGGCTGCTTGGGAAGTATTTTGTTGCTCAGGCTCTATTTCTCGGTAATGCTTATTTCAGGTTGGTCTTTGCTACTTGGGTTCTGTCACTCGGACATGCTTGTGATTTTATGTTGCTTAGGTTTTGTTGCTTGATCATGCTTGTTACCGAGTTCATTTCTTCCAACGCTCAGGATTTGTTTCCTGTTGCTCAGGGTGTTCTTTTCTTGAGTCACTCTGTTGCTCAGTCAACCTTTGCCTAAGTTATTTATCTTGGAGTTGGATTTGGTGGCCGACTTATTCATTTAATTTCTGTGGCTTAATTGATTTGAGGTCTCTCATTGGGATCTATGTGGACCTAAATCTGGGTCTCTCTTATGGATTTGTGCACCGACCTCTCTTGGTGGAATCTTGTATATATTGGTTTCTATGTTCTTAGTTTTAGGCAGTTCTTCAGTAGGATTTGGATATCAGATTATGATAGAAGAATACGTATTGAAATATCTGGAAGGAAGGTCTCTGACCTCACATGTATGATGACTATTCTATAATTCATTGATTGTATATGGCCAAAACTGGGAAGGCCTTACAGCCTGACATCTAATGAATTTGATCAATTAATGAAAAAGATCTCTGTTGTTTCTTCTCTCACTGTGTTGTTGTTGCTTCCACATTATTTCTGCAAGCTGTCTTGGTAGTTGGGAGTGCCCTAGGCCCCATCTCCATGCCCTTCTTGTGTCACATTTCCATGTTTTTATTTTGGTGTTAGATATCCTTTATTGCATTCTTGGATCTAATTTACAGAGCATTCATGCAACTCTCTAAGTTAGATTGGTGTGTGATAACCTATGGTGTTAAATTTATCCTTACTTCTCTTTACAAATCACATGGTCTGAATTATACTTTATTTCATTTCATGATGTTTTTATTCCTTCATGGTGTTTTAGAGTATGGTACATAATGAGTATTTCAAATATTTTTCTTCCTTATAAGGCACATTTCAAGACTTTTATTAATATTTCATGTTATTTTCTCATTCGATTCTTAACAAAATGCATGAAGTACATTAATCATATAAGAGCCTTTGTTGATGAACCCAAATATGAAAATAACATAAACCATCTTAAATCTCCTCCTATGGTGCCTAGTAATCACAGGGATAGAGATCACCCTCCTAATCCTATATTAGTGATACCTAGCTCCTCTCCTCCCCAACCCACCTTAATGGATAGTCTTAAGGAATCTAGTTAATGTACTTATTTAGATGATCTTAAACATTTTGTTTTATCAAGATATCATTCCTAATCCTGATGTTACACATTTTATTGATGATTTAACCCCTATAATGACATTAAGTAAACATGAATATCTTGATAAACCTTATTCTTCTTCCCCATCTAAAGACAATATGAATGGTGATTGGAATCCTAATTTCCCTAAAGATATTCTCACTTCCTATCCTATTCCTCCTTATAATACACATTTCTATAAACCTCAGGATGAATCTCCTCTCCCTCCAAATTTTAAGGCTAACTAAAATGTACGATATGACATTACCACCTAACAAGGGTATAATGGACAAGGTATTGGTATTAATTAGCAAGGTATAAAATCTCATATTGACCCTCCAACAAAGGTTATTAGCAGTGGTCTAGGTTTCATATCTCAACCTTACCCACTCCTTCTCCTATTCCTATACATCCTTCTTCCTCGCAACTGAAACCTCCCAATTTAAGCATTCTTTTACCAAAATCATCCATTTTTATACCTGGCTTTGATGACCATTTAGCCTTGGCTAAGTGGATCTTTTGGAGAATTAAACATCATACTAAAATTGACCTCCCTTTTAGACATTTTCTAAGAAATAAAAGATCTAATAATGGTAATTATGATTTCCTTTTCCATCATAGAAATAGGCATTCTCTTGCTGATTGTGTTGAATTTAGACAATTTGTACAAGTTTTGGCTAATAGATGTCGTCTTACATTAACAATGTATCTCATACTTTTTCTTGATATTACAAGCATACATTATCATCTCTTGAACCTATTATGTTATTCTTCATCATGTAATCTTGATATCTTACAAGGATCTTTGTATTGCACGATGAACATTTTTGAGAAACATAATAGGCCTTTTCCCTTGTCCTTTCTCTTGGGGCAAGTTTTCCTTTTCACTCATTCTCGTTTTTCAAACATCTATTTGTAGACGTCCAAAATCATCCTTATATTAATTTAATTAATATTCCCATAACATTATAATTAATTTTAATTAATTATATTTGTTATATTCTTCTATCTATTTAATTAAATTTATTTAATTAAAT
>MU224133.1:8140065-8151048 GCA_018584345.1 Thuja plicata | reverse complement strand
AAGTATAGTGACCTGGTTAAGGGTCAGACCCTGTTAGGAGTCTTTTACAAATAACCCTGTTAGGGGTGGTGGACTCACTATCCAAAAGCTCACTTCTTAATGGTGAAGGCTACAACCTTCTGTATAACAGATATGCACTATATCTAATGATGAACTGTAGAGTATACCTGCTATGTTGATTAGTTTCAGTGTATTACAATCTTTCACTTCTTCACATAGACTGTTGATGAATGAACGACATTTGATATTCTGCTTTGTACATCTTCTGTATCTTTTCGTATCATTCACACTTAGTGTATCTTAAATGACTTTCTATAATTATCTTCCTCAAAGTATAAGATCATGGGACCTGTAAGACAACTCTTCATAACATCCTTGTCGGCTCTACTAAGCACGCAAACAATATTACAACCACGCAAGTAAAAACTGAATAGATGCGACACTTCACTAAGTCAGCCTCACCAATTTACCTCTAACATTGCAATCTTCTTGAAACAAATTTGGCACCTTTTATATAACTATCATCAACTCATAACTAGTCATGAATATACACACGCATATCCTGAAGATAGGCACAACTCAGGAAACACGTTACATACATTGGCTTTGAACAAATACTCTTCCAGAACTGTAGCTGCCAATAACAAAATTACACAACTTGACTGAAACATCATATCTAGATCTGCGTGTATGAGCATAACATAATAAACATGTCTACAACATGTATCTAACCACACAAGTCTTCATGCCATCATTCTGATAAGTACATACAGAATCATTGCTGTGTATTATATGTTGTCATCAATGAAAAACATACAATCAATCAACTTCTTAGAATCAAATCTCCAAAAATCTCCCCCTTTGACATTGATGGCAACATATGATATCAAAAACATCCTCTGTTCATGGTGTCCTCTTTCTTTTACAATCTTCTCAATATCCTCATCAATGATTTATGTATACTGCTTCAGTTCCTCTGACTATGTTTTTGTTCCGTGTATATACTCCACCAGAGTATATTCTCCCACTTAGTACATACTCCTCCTTACTATATACTCCCCCTTGGACATCAATGGAAAAGGGTGCCATAAATCATTAGGCACAAGTACTACTCCAGAAGTAGAGTAGTCAACCATTCACCAGTCACTTAATGACTGATGTTCTTGCTGCTTCTTCTAAATAGACTTAGGAGAGGGAATTACTCCTAACTTTTCTCTGAGATACTCAAAAGTATCCTTTGATAAGGGCTTTTTGAAAATATCTACCAACTGTTCTTTGGTGCTCACATAGTCCAATTTTACTTCTTTGTCTACAACCTTTTCTCTCAAAAAATGGTACTTGATCTCTATGTGTTTTATCTTTGCATGCATCATAGGATTCTTAGACATGTTGATATTGCTAGTGTTATCACAGTGAATAATAATAGGATAATCAACCTGAATGACAAATTCTTTAACCATCTGCTTGATCCAAACCATGGTTGAACAATTCAGTGCTGCTGTGACATATTCAACTTCTGCTGTTGACTGAGAAATACAGTTCTGCTTCTTGCTTATCTAAGAAACCAACCTGTCTCCAAGAAATACTGCTCCTCCTAAAGTGCTCTTCCTATCATCAATATAAACTACCCAATCTACATCTATATACACATGAAGTTGTATATTCTCTGATTTAGGATACCATAAACCATAGTCTATAGTTCCCTTTAGATATTTGAATATCTTCTTGATTGCCATTAGGTGATTTTGCTTGGGTTCAGCTGCAAATCTTCCAACAATGCCAACTACATTAGATATGTTAGGTCTAGATTGAGTTAGATAAATGAGTTTACCAATCATAGATTTGTACAATGTCTTATCAACTACTGTGGAATCATCATCTTTAGAAAGCTTGCTTCCTGTTATCATGGAAGTGCATACTGGCTTATAGTCTTCCATCTGGAAGGTCTTCAATATTTCCTTCACATATTTTGACTGATTAATGAATATACCTTTATCTATCTATTTTATATTCAGTCCCAAAAAGTATTTTATAGGACCAATCATGCTCATTTCAAATTCATTCTGCATTTCTTTTGCAAATGCTGTACTGAGCTTGTCATTACCTCTGAAGATAATGTCATCAACAAATATGGAAACTAATAATAATCCATCAGGTGTCTCTCTTGTGAATAGGTTACAATTTTATTCTCCTTTCTTGAATCCAATCTTGGTAAGATAACCATCAAGTCTCTCATACCAAGCTCTTGGGGCCTGTTTAAGACCATAGAGTGCTTTCTTCAATCTGCATACCATGTTTGGTTTATCCGAAAGATTAAATCCTTCAGGCTGTTCTATGTAGACTTCCTCCTTCAAGTCACCATTTAGAAAAGCTGACTTTACATCCATTTGATAAACTTTAAAGTCTTTGACTATTGCATAGGCCAATAAAAATTTAATGGCTTCCAATCTGCTCACAAGGGCAAATGTATTAGTGTAGTCTATTCCTTCTCTCTACGCATATCCTTTACATACCAATCTTGCTTTGTTTCTTACTACTGTACCATCTTCTTTCATCTTGTTTCTGAATATCCGCTTTGTTCCAATCACATTTTTGTCATTGGGTCTAGGGACCAATTCCCATGTATCATTCTTAATTATCTGATCTAATTCTTCTTTCATTGCATTCTTCCAATCAGAATCATTACAAGCATCTTCAACACTTAAAGGTTCAATCTATGAAAGTAAACATACCTCTTCATCCATTGCTAGAATTTTTGCTTTTGATTTGGTCAAAATAGTGCTGCTTTGATCTCCAATGATATCATCTTTAGAGTGGTGTCTGGATGTGAATTTAGGAACCTTAGGTGTGACTTCTTTTTCTGTAATCTGTGATTCTTCTCTGCTTGATTCAGGGTCATTTCATGAAACATCAATGCAATCAAACATTTCTTCAATAAAAGTATCTTTGTTGTTAGGCCTGGGTTCATCTGCAATCATAGGTGCATATTCATAGTATCTCTCTTGAACCATAAACTTCTCATCAATTTTACATGAGTACTTTCAATTATCTTTTTCAATCTCAAATTGAAACATCTAAATGCTTTTCTTTTTGTAGAGTAACCAAGGAAAATACCTTCATCACTTCTGGCATCAAACTTACCAACACCATCATCTCTCTTGATGTAGCACTTGCTACCAAAGCTTTTGAAATACTTTACTATAGGTACATTACCAAACCAAAGTTCATAGGGTGCCTTATCTATGCCTGGCCTCAATTGAGTTCTATTGATAGTATAGACTGCTGTATTTAATGCATCTCTCCAATATGTGTGCGCAACTTTTCCTTCAATCATCATAGTGCGCGCTATATCAAGTATAATCATGTTCCTCCTTTCTGTAATCCCATTCTACTGAGGGGTTCTAGGTGCACTCAATTGTCTTTTAATTTTATGTTCTTCACAGTAATCATAGAACTGGTTAGAGGTGAATTCTCATCCTCTGTCTGATCTCAGACATTTCAGTTTTAATCCAGATTCATTGTCAACCTTAGCTTTGAATATTTTAAACTTCTCAAAGGCTTCAAAATTTTCTTTTAAGAATGCAACCCACATCATCCTAGAAAAATCATCAACAAACAAAATGAAATATCTTTCTCTGTAGTATGACCTTGTTTGGGTAGGGCCACATAGGTCTGTGTGCACTAAGTCTAATTTGTTTTCAGCTGAGTTTTGCTTGCTTCTGAAAGAACTCCTTACATGCTTTCCCATAATACATTCCCTGTATATTGTGTCAATTGGTCTTGCAATACTAGGAAGGTCTTTGATTGCGTTGACATTACTTATCTTTACTATGTTATCAAAATTGATATGCCATGGTCTCTTGTGCCATAACCAACTCTCATCAACTTTAGCAACAAAACAACTTACATAAGAATTGAGCTGAAAAACATTACCTTTTGTTTTGGAGCCTGATGCAATCATGTCTCCATCCTTATTGTTAATGATGCACTTGTTGTATTTTAACTCCAAATGATAACCTTTGTCAAGTAGCTGTCCAACACTCAACAAATTATGATGTAACCCATCAACATATAGAACATCATCTGTCTTGTTCTTTCCATCCAAAGTGATAGAACCTCTACCTATGACAGGTTTAGGAGTGTTATCTCCAAATATAACCATACCACCTTTGTATTTTTCTAAATGAACAAATCTATCTTTGTCACCTGTCATGTGATGAGAGCATCCACTATCAATGATCCAATAAGTTCTGATGTCTGCTTTGGAAATTAGGGCTAACTCTTGTTCTTCCTTTTCATCTGCAATGTCCATTTCCTTGAGCATCCTTTCCATGTCTCTAAGGGAAATGAATCCAATTTCATCTTCTCCTGATTCTTCATCAGTTACACCTTCTTCAATATGATAACATTCCTTCTTATATTTGGGTTTGTAATAAGATCTGAACTTCTTGACTCTTGTGGGGAACTTAGATGCAAAGTGACCAATCTTGTTGCATGAAAAACATTTGAATGGAAGCTGTCCTTCATATTTTCCTTTTCCTTTCTTTTCTCTTTTAGGAATCATAGCAATGATTTCTTCTAGTTCTTCATCAACTTCTTCTTTCTCATTATGATTGGAGATGTGTAAGGATTTCTTACCATGGACCGAGGCTTTGAAAGCTGTTTCACTTTTAGGTTCAGTCTTCAATCTTGATATCTCAAATGCAGAGATTTTGTTGATCAAAGTCCTCTCTTGAAGTCTTGTGAGAATTTTATGGTTTCCTCTAGAATGCTTATCTTGTTTTCATAGTCTAATTTTAAATTAGTTAGCAGCTTGTCCATTATGTCTTCTTCTGATATTTCTCCACCATTGTTTTTGATTCCAGAGACTGCTTCATTTATCCTTTGATTGTAGGCTCTAATGTTCTCTTCAGGTAACATCTCAAGACTGTTGTGTTTCTTTTTCCATGTCTTCCTACACACATTATTTTCTTGAATATCTCCTTCAAACATATCTTCTAGATACTTCCATATGGAGTATGCTCTGTCAATTTTCTTGATCTCAAAAAATTCACTGTCGGATAAGGCACTGATTAGGGATTCTTTAGAAATTGCATTATTGGTAAATGTTCCCTTTTGTCTATTAGTAGCATCATCCTTTGCAAGATCTTTTAGAGATGGAATTACAACTTCTTGTGTAGAAATTTCAAAGATCTCAAAGCCAACACACTGTAGATGTGTTATCATTTTGTTTTTCCAATCTAGATAATTTTCTCCATCAAAATTAGCGCTCTCCTTTCTGAAGTAATACATCTGATCTACCTTAAGCTATTAGGCTTCTTGTCCAAGGCACTTGGCTCTGATTCCAATTGTTAGAATAGTCCCAAAGGATAACTGAGAGGGAGGGGGGGTGAATCAGTTATTAGTAACTTTAATTCTTTTTACTTCCTTAACTTTAGAATACAAAAAAGTAAATGCTTAATCATATAACATAGTACACAACACACAATTTGATTATGGGGAAACCAAATGGTAAAAACCCCGATGGGAATTAGCACCCACAATGAACTATACTTGTTTATAGTAATCCCTGTTAGAAGATATTTCAACCCTATTAGGAGTTGTACTTTACAATGCAATAAGTATAGTGACCTGGTTAAGGGTCAGACCCTGTTAGGAGTCTTTTATAAATAACCCTATTAGGGGTGGTGGACTCACAGTCCAAAAGCTCATTGCTTAATGGTGAGGGCTACAACCTTCTGTATAACAGATATGCACTATATCTAATGATGAACTGTAGAGTAGACATGCTGTCTTGATCAATTCCAGTGTATTACAATCTTTCACTTCTTCTTCACATAGACTCTTGATGAATGAACCATGTCTGATATTCTGCTCTGTACATCTTCTATATCTTTTCGTATCATTCACACTTAGAGTATCAAAAATGACTTGCTATAAGTATCTTCCTCAAAGTATAAGATCATGGGACTTATAAGACAACTCTTCATAACATCTTTGTTGGCTCTACTAAGCACACAAACAATATTACAACCACACAAGTAAAAATTGAATAGATGCGACGCTTCACTAAGTCAGCCTCACCAATTTATCTCTAACTTTGCAATCTTCTTGAAACATGTTTGGCGCCTTTAGATAACTATCATCAACTCATAACTAATCATGAATATACACATGCATATCTTGAAGATAGGTGCAACTCGGGAAACACGTTACATACGTCAGCTCTGAATAGATACTCTTCTAGAACTATAACTGCCAATAACAAAATTACACAACTTGACTGAAACATCATATCTGGATCTACGTGTATGAACATAATATAATAAACATGTCTAAAACATGTATCTAACCATGCGAGTCTTCATGTCATCATTCTGATAAGTACATACAAAATCACTGCTGTATATTATATATTGTCATCAATGACAAACATACAATCAATCAACTGCTGAGAATCAAATCTCCAACAGGTACCTCTTCTTCCCTTCCCTAAGGATCCACATCTCCCTAGTACAGTGGCATTTTTTTTTATCATGTGACATTCATTTTTCTTATAGGGATTTTTTTTCTTTGATTCAACATTCTCTCTTATACAAGAGGTGTGCATTCTATATAAAAAAATCTTCCTTATTTGCAAAACTATGTTAATCCTAAATAAATACCCTTACTTGGGGGCTCAAAGTGTGTTATCCTTCATCAAGAGTCACTTTTTCACCTACTCATGAGGGGGCTAAAAGGGTGCATTCTTGTTCTCCTTCATTATTTTTCATGAAGATGTTATCTTTGATTCAAGAAATCCTCTTGAAGGTAGATGTATTTTACTATATATCTCTTCCTTTCATGGGTCTCTTTCCACTTGCATATATCCTTTCATGATTATCTATTTCCTTAGCTAACAAGGGTTTTCACTTTTTAATAAAGGAACAATCATACATTGTTTTATTAAGGATATCTTCTTGTTGTTGGATGTAGTTATCCTTGTTCTGTTTTCATTATTATGCCTCCATATTCTTATGTCTCCATCATAAGGAGGGGGCCATACATGCGGCCTCCTTGTACAATATACAATATTATTGATCCTTTGCCTGATTGTTCTTGATCCTTAGAGTGACCAATCTCATTGATCCTTTGATAAATCAGTTTTGGTCCTTATAATGATCTATTTTCATGGATCCACATGGAGACAATTCTTTCCACAAGACTGATCCCAAAGCTGCCTTGTTCGCAAACTAAAGCCACCTTGTGAACAAATATTTGAAGGTAGAATTGACTAGCATAATGAAGCTTTCTATAGCATCAATTCTCCTTCTATCTCTCTCTTGGGATGAAAGGAACTAGCATAACACAACTTTCCAATATTTCCTTCTCCCCCTCTTCTTATCCCATGGATCACCTAGCATAACACACCTTGCTAGTCTGTTCAATTCATGGTCTCTCTTTCTTCTCTCCATGCTCTCATAGCTATGCTTGTGGGTTAGATCATGGATTATGTTCATCTTTTGGAAATGCTCTTTCCCTTTCCATGTGACCATTTATACTTTTGCAATATCTTTTTGAATATGATACTAGCAGTTGGGACACTCTCTTGATGAAGGTCTCTTCAACTAGTTGATTTGGAGTTTTACTAACCCCTTTTTTGTCTTTTTCTTTTGTTTTTTTGTTTCATTTTTCATGCCCTTGCGCATGGATGTATGAGTTGAGATATTTTTTTTTGGGGGATTATGTCCTTAAACTTAGTGATATATTATCTCTTTTCAATTCACCCATGATAATCTCTCTCTTGTTCTTCTCTCTTTATCTCTCATCTTTCTTTACTGCGAGCATGAGGTTGCCTCATACTCCCACTAAAGTGGGGGCTAAATGTACCATCCTAAATTGTAAGGACTTGATTAGTGTGCAATTTAAGAACTATTTTTCACTCACCTTAGTGTATTTTCTATAATTGGACCTCATATGACACTTAATGGACACGTAAAATTCAAATATAGGTCCTCTTTCTCCTCTCTTTGTTTAAAATCAAAGTTGGCCCTTATTTAAAAGTGTGCTCCTCTATTTTTCCCCCAATCCCATAATTCATTTCATCACCTAGGCCCTATATCATTATTAGAGGCCTTTTTGTCCTTTTTGCATCCCAAAGCTGGCCGTGCTTTATTTTCCCACATCTATACACTCCCAAGAACCCTCGATGCTGATTTGACCCCTTATTGGAAGGTGCATAATGTCTTATTAATTATGCACCACCAAGGATGGGCTCAAATTCAAATGAGGTGTCCTTTCTAGAGTTTTGGTGGTAAATCCAAATATGTGGTTGGCTTGGGTAAGGTTTAATCCCTAAAATGTAGTGAGAAATATATAAACCCCCTACTTATCATCATTTTGAAATATACATGCACAATCATGTGTAATAAATCCATCTGAAGATTTAAAGGTTTTCAAACATTCTCTATTGGTGAACTAGAAATCAAGGAAATCAAGTGCAAGCAAGAAATATTAAGATTCATCAAGTCCAAGCATCAATTATTCTTTCCAATAATTCAAGGTGGTCTTCTCCATAGATATAGCTTCTTTCACAATTGTAATTCAAGCAAAGGATTTTCTATTATGGAAGGAGCCATCTACCTATCTTCTTCTCTCTCTATTCTCAATTCAACATTGTGGCAAATTAAAACATCTACAATACAAGGTTTTGTCTTTTCATGATTTCCTTTTAGGTTTTTGTGTAGAGTCTAAAGCTATTTCATTAACATACTTGATCATATTTAAAGAAGCATCCACATTGAAAAAGATATGATTTACTTCATTTATCAAATATAATCTTTGATACATGAAAACATACCATCCTTTATTTCATTACATTTAAAGTTTGATTCCTAAACAAGGGTTTAAATCAGGAAAAACCCTATATTCAACCTTCTTCCCCATTTTTCTTTGTGCAGTTATAGGCTATGGACCCACAATTGAGGATATGGAAAGTAAAAACTTTGACAAAGTTTGAGCCCAAAACCTAGGGTGCACAAAAACTTAGCCACTATGTGCTTGGGTGCATAAAGGGTTATCCTTTTTGTACCCTCCTGTTTGGACTATAATTAATAGGAGAAAGAGTTGACAGGTTACAGGGCTCAGATTTAGAGTTACAAGTGGTTTCAGGACTTCAACAGTTGGAAAATCATCAATGAAACAAGGTATTTATTTCATTCTCATGTGTGCATTACATCATACCTAATACACATTTCTAATTTACATTTCACACACACACACACACACACACAGATATGTATATATGTCTATATATATGTGTGTGTATGTTCACAAGTAATATTATTGTATTGTTATACTTTGTGAAAGCCATAATAGTTGGATGAATTTTATATTCTAAGATAGGTAAATAAGAGATCCTTTCACTAGTGAAAACATTATACAGAAACAAACAAAATAAAAATTATTTTTTTATTCATGTGATAGTTTTTCCCTTGAGACATGTGCATGACATAGTCTTTTGAAGTTTTTTTAAAAAACAAAAGAGGGGTAAAAGTTTATTAAATTAGAGAAAGTACATCACTAAAATCACCCCAAGGGATCAAATAGACCATCCAACAAGAGAACTCTGCTAATAAAGAACAACATTTCCGACAAACCACCAAGGAAATCATTATCCAAGCATTTCTTCATGAGTTGACTTATATAAACCCTGGGAACAAACTAAATCAAGATGCTCCCACTCATTGACATTTGCTTTAAGAATATTATTGAAAGCCCAATTAGCAAGGCAATCAACCACCTTGTTCCACTCCATTGAGACATCGACAAAGGAAGAAAATTCTAAACAATCAATTAACAAGACAATCTCCCCAACAATCAAAGCCAACTACCAATTTTCTCCATCAAGCTTCTACTTTTTCAAAAGTTTGATAAGAATATAAGAATTTAATTTACAATTTTTTTTTACCTATCTAAGAGAACAACTTATTTATAGAGCACAAAGGATACATAGAGCTTCCATAAGATTATTTGACTGCACTATCTTTTATAGATAGAAGAAGAAAAGAACCTCACCAAAGATATCACTCCCAATAGCACCAATTCCAACATACCTAGGGTTACCAGGTAGGAAGATCTATCCTTGTTTATTTTGAAAACTCCCTTAGGAGGTAGAGTTTATCTATGTTCCGTTTGGGAAATCCCATTAAGGGTATGTTTTCCCCTAATTGAAAAATATCTTGAACTATTCCCAAACAAAACCAAGTCCATCTCAACAAAACCTCACTAAGATCCAAAGGGATATCCATACATTAGATTTTGAATATATTGTCTCCTAAACAACACCAGTAATAGTCATCCAAAGTTGTTGAACCTACATATTCATTAAATTTTTTTTAGTTCCTTTCTAACCAAATTTAGAAAATGATATAAGAGGTCCAATATTCTAGACCACCTAAAGAAACATAGTTTTGACTGCCAACCTTCGTAAGCTATTCTAAAAATCTACCAAGGAATAAGAATGAATATAAGGTTGTTTCCAAATTCTCCACTACAAATGTCAAATATCTCTAGCAAAGGAGCATTGTAATAACAAGTGGAATAACCTCTCCTCACTATTACCACACATAAAAAAAAATATAGACCCTATAATTCCCTCGTTCTTGTTGGCTAAATATTTTGTAAGTCACTAAACTACAACTTACAAAATGTGTACTTTAGGCAGTAGTATGTGAGATTTCTCTCTCCTCTCAGCAATAGGGGAGGCTACCTTCTTACCGTAGGTGGCTTCAAGTAGAACTGAACTGTAGCACATACAGTTCGCCTTGCAACAGTAATGCCGGTGACTCGATGATTGACGTAAGAATAATCAAACAAGGCAGCGGTTGATTTATCTAAAGACGAGGTGACACAATGAGCTCAAAGTCTCTTTTCCTCACCTCGAATCAGTAATCTAATCTATTTATCCAATACTGAAGCTCAAAGTCTTCAGTCCTTGGGTTA
>MU224133.1:8071728-8102933 GCA_018584345.1 Thuja plicata | reverse complement strand
AGGGCATCACTTCAGAAGAGTGAAAACTTGGTAGCATGTTACTAGTGGTTTTTCCCATATTGGGTTTCCACGTTAAATACTTGTGTCAACTTGTGTGAATGCTTATGGTTTGCTTTATTGTTATGTTTCTACAAGTTAATTTCAATTGACAGCAAACTGCTTGATTAAAGTTGCTAACTTATGCTACTGCTGTCGAGTAGATATGAAATACAAAAAGTTTTTATTTGCTACATCTAGAGCCGAGGATAACTAATTCACCCCTCCCCTCTCAATTATTCTATATTCATGTTCTAACACCTTTTTGTATCAAATCTCTTGTATTGAAACATGACATTTCTACTTGGTAGAATCTCTATGAGTGAGTGTAACTTTACTCTAGATTAAAAACATTTACGGTGAGTATAAATTGGTTATCTTTATAAATATTTAAGTTCACATTATTTTTGAATATGAAATATACACTAATTAATTGACTATGTCATGGCAATAAATTTTTATGAACATGTTTGTTTATTACTATTTATAAAATTATGTTACAAATAATAACTGAAAAAAGTGGAACAAATAAATCACACGCTTAAAGTTCAAACATAAAAGATTGAAACAAAACATAAAAACATACCACTTCACATTATAAATTAATGTCAAAATCAATTTTAACTTAATCCCAATTAAAAAAAACCAAACAATCACTTTCATAACATGTATTTATTTATCCCATGGATTTCCTTTCCTCTCATGCGTTACATCAAGCTAGGAGGTGCAACTGCATGTTTTAAACATCAGCTAGTTATGCTTGTTGTGTGTGAGAACATTTCAATTATAAGTCATTAGAATTGAAATAAGAAAAATGCATGCTCACTATCAATGGGTCTTTAGCCTGCTGGTGAAGTTGAATTTTTCTTAATGAGTCCATGAGGGATTGAATCTTTTTGAGTGCAAGGCTTTGATATAATAAGGGATGAGGTTGGGATTGTGCTTCAGAAAATTTAGTTAAATGAGTACCCCTTAAATCCTTGGCTCTTAGGGGAAGAGCTTTCATAAAAATGATTATGCTCCCATATCAAATAGGTTAAGGTTCATACTCACATTTCAAATAGCTAAAACAACTGACTTTAATAATATAAGAGCCCCCAATAAAAATAAAAAATTGAAAAAATAAAATTACAATCACTTTCTTTACATTCTTGTTTCAATAAGATTATGCCATGCTAAGTGTGCCTTAATATGAGAGTAGAAAATCAATAATTTTTACAGATAGCTCTGCCATCATTATTATGTTGTGTGAAAGGTTTCAACTACACTTGGATTCCCTTGACTTCTTATTATCTAAATAATTAACTATGCAAAATTCTATGAGCCTTGTATATCTTTACAAGAAGACACCTAAGTGACAACAAAAGAAAAAGCCTGTCACATTCAAAGTTGCAGAAAATTAAATTTACAAAACATAGTCATCTTGATTACGCCCAATATTGCCTGGGTGTTTGCAGGATTTTTTCAATTACTAATTAATTATTATTTATGTATGTAAGGATTCTACGTTTGATTGCATTAAAATGACAAAAATATTCATCCTATAGCTAGCAAAACCATATGTTGATTTTTTGTTTAGCTCGAAAGGTGGAGTGGAGTTACTTTAAAGAAACTCAAGTTGGATATATAACATTAACTTTTTTTTTTATTCTTTAAAAGAATATTTCTATGTTTGTGAAGTTGAAAAAAAATAAGGGTAATTTTATATATGATTTAAAGCCAAATAAAGAAAGGAAAGATTCTTTTCTTGCAAGATAAGTAAAGCAACTGGGCAAGATTGTTGTAGCAAACTTGTATTTGGATTTTAAAGAGAAAGTTTGTTTTTAGGATGAATAGAAGATCCAACATTTGCAGGTTTTTCCCCGCACTAGGGTTTCCTAGGTATATCTGTGTTATTTTCTTTTTGTGATCGGATTTTGTTATTGTTTTTAATTTCACTATTATTTGTTGTTAATTAACCCAGAGTATTGATTTTTATAAATTAGATAGAGTTTCTATTCTATGAATGTATTGCGCAATTAATTTATAGCTGGGTTATGAGAAATGAACACGGTATCAGAGCTCTACACTCTGAATACAAAGCCAAGATTTGTGACGCAAATTTTAGAAAAAAAATTAGATTTTCATCTCTAGCTTCTTTTGTTGCTATGGAAACCAGTGTTTGATATGAGGATAGGCTTGAGGATGCGTCTAACATCTTACAATGGAAGGTTTTAATTACATCTATTTTCAAGGAGAACATGTTGTGGATCTATGCTAGTACAGTAGTGACACCACCTGTGAATTATCTAGTTTGTTTGGATTTGCATGAAGTCAAGGAGGCCAAGGTACAAAGGATTATCCTTGAAGGGGTAAGAGATCATTTGATTCGCCATATGTCAGGAAAAGATACTACCAATGAGATGTAGGATACACTCACAAAACTATATCAGATCAATTATCAGAGTCATAAGATGATGCTCAAGGAAAAATTGCATAATAGAAAGATGTCCGAGGGAGAGCGAGTGACATCTTACTTGTCTAGGTTAAATCAAGCCAGAGACAAATTAGCGGTTGTTGGAGAGACAATTGTTGAAAATGAGTTGGTGCATATAGCCTTGAATAGTTTTTTGAAATATTGAGAAGTGTTTTTCAAGTGCATTGTTGATAGAGATTGACTACCTAATTGGGCAAATCTTTGGGATGATTTTGTCCAAGAGGAGATATGTGAAAGTGCTCAGTGAGGAAATCAGACAAAGAAGGTTGAAGATGAAGAGAATTTTGCTCTTGTAATAAAAGGAAAGTAGAAGACCAAGAAAGGGCCAAGTGAAGAGTCTTCTTCCAAGATTGAGACAAAGAAATATATAAGTAAAGTGAAGTGTTTTTGCTCCCATCAGTTGGGTCACTATGTTGGTCAGTGCCCAAGTAAGGAAAACAAGGACAAGAAGGAGAAATAGGTTGCAACTACTACATAAGTGGACGAGTTTGCAGTACAGTTTGAGAATGAGTTTTCACTCATTATTTGTCTCTCGAGTTCAATTTCTAACAATGTGTGGTATATTGATAGTGGAGAACCAAACTTAGAGGAAGAGAGTTCCCTAGACATCGAGAGGAAGAGATTTCCTGGGTATATTGAGAGGAAGAGATATTCTGGAGAGATTGAGAGGAAAGAGATTTTCCAAGAGTACATTGTAAGGAAGAGATTTCCAAGAGAAACTAGGGAAGAAGGGGAAAGAAAATTTCAGCAAGGGAAGCAAAGGCAATTAATCTTGTAGATAGAAATTGCTATACTTTTTGTTGTGAATTTTTTAGATTCTTCTAAAGATAGTTTTTAGCACAATTTATTTGCATAAGTTGAGAGTGAGTGTATGGACAAAGAGAGGAGATTGTGAGGCTAAAATAATTGTTGTGAAAATCTTGCAATCTGTTGAATGAGTTCTTTCTCTTGAAGCTAAATAAAAGGTGCGGTTGTAGGGTTTCTTCATTAGAGATTGTGTGGAGAAGGGGACAATAAAACTCCCCGGTGCATTCCCATGGACGAACAGATAGTAGACATCCTGGCAAAGGCTTTGATGAAGAATAAGTTTGTATTCTTTAGGGATAAGCTGGGTGTTGTGTAGAACACCTTCCTCGCTAAGAGGGAGTGTTGATTTTTTGTTTAGCTCAAAAGGTGGAGAAAGTTGCTTAAAATCAACTCAAGTTAGATATTTAGCAACATCTTTGTTTTTTATTCTTTAAAAGAATATTACTAAGTTTGTGAATTTGAAAAAAAAAGAGTGATTTTATATATGATTTAAAGCCAAAGAAAGCAAAGAAAGATTCTTTTCTTGCAAGCTAAGTAAAGAATCTGGGATTTATATATGTAAGATTACTGTAGCAAACTTGTATTTGGATTTTAAAGAGAAAGTTGTCTATTAGGATGAATAGAAGATTCAAAATTTGTAGGTTTTTCCCCACACTGGGGTTTCTTGGGTATATCTATGTTATTGTGTTTTTGTGATTGGATTCTATTATTATTCTTTCTTCCGCTATTATTTATTGTTAATTAACCTAGAGTATTGATTGTTATAAATAAGATAGAGTTTCTATTCTGTGAATTTATTGTGCAATTAATTTGTAGCTACATTATGAGAAATTAACACCGTATAGGGGAAAGGACCGAGTACCTGCACACCCTAACTTTGCGCACCTGTAGATCATAAACAATATGCCATATTTCAAAAATTGTTTGTTGTTGTCTTTGTATGCAAGTTAACTGCTTAAAGCTAAGGTTCTAGCTTCTGGGTATTTACGAATCTCTCTGTAGAAACCCTAAAACACAAAGTGGTAAAATAGTGGCCATTTCAAAGTGCCACCCAATACCCACCATGTTCTTGCACCAATAGTTGTTCACTAAAAAATACCAGTACTTGTGGCCAAATGTCCTAATAATTGTTACAAAATGTCTCAATAATGGTGCACAAATGAGCCAATTACCAACCAAAAAATCTAAAAAATGATCAGCTATAAGTACATATGTGATCGACTATTGGTACATGTGTTGTCATTTTTGGGGCTCCTTTAATATTAGGAATTGGGAGTTCAAGGTGATGAAAAGGTTCTTGGAAAGTGGCTTGATGAGTATAGCATAGAGGTTGTCATTTGTGGCAACACTACTTATTAGCATGGTCGCTTGGGGTACAATCCAATTTTGGATATTTTGTTTGGAAAAATGAAAAAATCCAGGAAGTAGTTGATAGGGTACAATTGTACAGTTTTCCTTAAGGAATAACTTAAAATTTCTAGGAACCAAAGGCAAGATATTATGGAAAAGATACACGAGGAATCTAAAAATGATTCATCTAATCAGATTAAATAACTTGAACAAGACAAAAAAGTGTTGAAACATGAATGCAAAGTTACTACTATTCTGATGGCTAAATAAATTCAACAAGAGAAAGATGGAAAGACCAAAATTGAGGAGATCTTGAAGAATGAAAATGTACAGATGGGAAAGATGCAGTTTAAACTTGATGATTACATAATCAAGTATCAGGAATTAGAGAAATATAATCATATCATTAAGGGAGAACTTGTTGAAGCAAAGAATCACATTGAAAAATTCCATGCGAGTAGTGACAAGATTTATGAACAAAGGGAAAGATAATAACGTAAAGGTGAGATGACATGAGTTGGTTTTGATAAAGAAGAATGCTCTAAATCTCAAGAAAGATAGTCTGAAGGTAAAATAGATGAGACACCTAATCAAGATCCTATACAACAAGAGGTACCTAGAGAGAAGATCAGACCTGTCAGAGGAAGATGCTTTGGATGCAACAAAGTTGGTCACATGAAGATTGCAGAGGTAAGACTCCTAATAGGATCTTTTCTAGTTATTATTTTAATTGATATGAATATGGGCACAAGAAGGAAGAATGCAGAAAACCTGATCAGTCAAGCACTAAACAAGATTAAATCAGAGAAGAAACAACAACTAAGATTACATGTTACAAGTGCAACAATTTTGGGCACATAACAAGGAATTGCAAGTTATAGGTTAATCAAAATAAATCATCTCCTACATGCTATAAATGTAACATTCAAGGACACAACAAAGTTTTGCAAATATAATGGATCTGTAAGAAAGAAAAGACCACCACCTATTGTTATAAAGAAAAACGTTGGTGATGTTGGTATGATCTTGGTAGATTACAAGGATGAGTTTGATCAAATGTTAAAGAAGGAAGGAGAAAAGGACAGTAATAAATTATGGAAAATGAAGGAACAAAATGAGACTAAGGTTTAGGGAGAATAAATATATTTTACTAAACCCTCGCGTGATGTTGCTACATTAGCTTAAATGGCCAAGCATGGCCTTAGGGGGAGCTTTGGAGAAATATAAAATAAATCTATCCAGCCCCTGTTTATGCAGAATAAGATGATGTGAGCTTATAGATACTAAATGTGATTGGCTTAGAGTCTATATCCAAGATTTTATGGTTATACACATTATATTGGATGATCCCCAGAAAGATGGATGACTAGATCATTGCAGACTTATGAGTTCATAAGAAAATGTTTCAATTTGTGCACAGAGAATTATAAGTTTATTTCCTTAAAAAATTTTAATCACCATTTGAGAAGAATTGAAGGAGACCAGAGGAGAAAGCAAAGAAGATAGAAGCATTTTTGTGATTGTAGAGTGTTCATACCCTGATTCGTTGAGTAAAAGGTATTTTGATCTAAACAACAAGATTTGTTTACTATGGATACTCCATTGATCTTTGATGTTAGTGAGAGGCCAAGGTATAAGTTTAAGAAACACCTTTGAAAATACACAAAGGATGATCTTGAAAGCCCATTTTCAAAAAATCCATATGGCGTGCTTCATGTAAAGGATATTAGGGCATACATAAATTTCAAATATGAGTCATTGGGGGATTTTGAAATCTTCAAAGAAATGAAAGACATGATAAAGGATGATAGATCTTGGAAAGATGAGTTCGCTCATTTACAAAACCTTATCATCATACAAATGGAGGACCTCTATGAATTTGATGAGGAAGAATGGATAAAGTTCATTCTTAGAAAATTCCATGACTAGTTTCTATGAATAGATGAGAAGCCTGTTAAGATTTGCAGTGAGTTGATCCAAGATGTGACCAGATTGGATAATACTGGTATTATCCCTACTGTAGAAAAGAACACAAAGAAACAAGTTGAGAACCCAACACATTCAAAGTGGGACAAGAGGGAAATGACAATTGCTGACATATTTCAATAAGAAGTAAGATGGATTTATTGTTGGATTTAATGGGAAGTAGTACTGAGAGGGGAGGGGTGAATCAGTACCTCTAGAACTTTTAACACTTTACTCTATTTATCATTAATGATCATTCAATTCTAATTTACCAACCATTATTGTTATTCTTTCTTATGTATATATTGTTTGTTCACAATCTTTAATAGCTTTCAATCATTCATAGAAACATTCACGAAATCGACAAACACATAACACAAGATATGGTATCGCAGAAAACTCCTGTTAGGAAGTAAAAACTATGGTGGGGATGGCACCCACAAAACTTCACTATCTACAGAATGGAAGGGAGCCGGTTAAGGATTACAATTTGATCACTTCTGATGATCTACCCTGTTAAGAGTATTAAGGTGGAGACCTATTAAGATCTACTCTATTAAGAGCTTTAGCAACACTGATTTAAGTGTGCACTCAGTTATGAGATTTACAATAGGATGGTTAAGCCCACCTTTCTTGAAAGGATTTCATTAGTGTACTAAACTTGTTAGAATGAGTAAAAATGTTGACCTGACTGTATGCAATCTACTATTTTTGATTTATATATCCATTAAAACCTTTACAATAATAATATCACCTTAAGTGATTGATGAATACCTTTTCTCTGCTTGTCGGTAGCCTCTGTTCAATTCTTATAAACTGATTTGAATCTGTTTCTGTTCTTCTGCATGAATTCTCTATCTGGTCTTTAGTTTCTCTTTGTGGTTACCATATTCATTGAAAAACAGCAATTCTCAATGGATTGAGAACCTATTTATACAAGTATTGACCTATCTTAGAATTCACGATTTACAATGTTAACTCTCAGATCCAAGGTTTACAACTTGACCTTGATCTTTAGTTTGCATGTTTTAAAATAGTAAAAAAAATTAAAACAATAAAGATTACATTTCTTCCTCCACACATAATGGATTTAAAAGCAAATCAAGAAGTTATAAATACAACTTGAGTGATTTATCGGACATGGAAAGTTAGATCTACTTTTTGTAGGATGTAACTGACTGTCAGTTCTTGGTTGTCAGTTTGAACTTGTAGTCTGTTGGCATTCCTTGAATGAACTGATTGTTGGGTTCCCTATATCTGTTGGGTTCCTCTCTTTTCTATACTGTTGGGTAGTACTTTTGTTACTCATCGGGTATCGTTTACCTTTTTGTCATCGGGTAACATTTTAATAGTGTTTGTCGGGTTACATTGGCATCAAATAGTGCTGTGCCCTGTCTGTCGGTGTAGAGTAAACCGATGGTGTAGATCATATTTTTCTCTAAGCATAATAATGGAAAAATATAATGCCTTCAATCTCCCCCTTTGACATTAGTATCAAAAACTTATATGTGCATAATACTGGAATTATTACACCATGTTTATATTCTTGTCATAATATGACTCCCCCTTACTGTGTGCATCGGTATAGTGTATGTATATGTACATGTATACTATATATTCTCTGAGTGTACATTATTTCCCCTTTATTCCACTATAGATATGATTTCCTCCTTTAACTGAGGTGATGTACATATCAAATTCCCCCTTTCCTTTATACTGATGAAAAAAATGTACAACTTACAATATGCCAAAATTGTGACAAAAAATGTGTAACTTACAATGTGTCAAAGACACTAGAGTGGGTAACTTTGATATCTTCCATTAGTTTCTCCCAATGTTCTTTCAATTGTTCTAGGGCCATGTGTTGCAGCTCTAGTCTAGCGTGCATGTCATAAATGCTGTCTAGGACAGACATTTCAGGGGTGGCAATTAGAGTACTTTCCTGTGTCATATTTTGTTGTAGGAGTGTAAGTGTCGGTAAGAGATTAACTTGTAGCTCATTGACCTCATCTCTATATTTCATCTCCACAAACTGAGTGTCCTTTCTTTGTTTTCTAGCCAGTATGATTTGCTGATTGTGCAATTTAAGTGCTTCTTCGGTGGTGGCTAGATTTTGTGCACTAGATTGAAGATCAACATATATTTTTTCTATCTTGTCGGTATACTCCTTAGTGAGTTGATCTAAAGTGCACAATTTCTTGATTAAGGTAATAACTTCTGATAAAATTGGGTCAATTGTCAATTCAGATAGCTTGACCTTTTTCAGTGCAACTTCCTGGCTTATCTTTTCTGTGAGCTTGAATTCATACTTTTGTTCAAGTCTCTCTTCCATTGTTTTCTCAACATCTATATTCTAAGATGTTATTGCATCTGTGAGTGTGACTAGTTGATCAATGATTGGAGTTTTTTGATCAATATCTATGCCTGGTACAATTTATTGAAGTATATTTATTGCTACTTCCGGTACCTTGGCCTCTTTTTCCGCTCTTTTCAGCTTGTCTTGAATGGCCTTTCTCTCACATAGCTTTGCATATTTTGTTAGTGCTGTCAGATCCAATGTTCTTGGATCATAGAATAGAATCTCAATGATTTCATCTAGAGTTACTAGATTCTTATTCTTTCCTTTCTTCTTCTTTGATATTTGAGGGGATGCATATTTATGAACAACCATAGCTAGTTCATGTGTGCACTTTGAATTGCTTGTGGAAGGTTTTGTTGATGAAGAATCTTATGTTTTCTACTCTGTGGGCACCTATCGGTTATGTGAAGACTTCTCTTCATTAACCTTGGGTGTCTCTGTAGAATGTGCTCCGGTTTTCTTTTCAATCTCATCCTTCTTTCCTTCTTCACCTTTCTCTGAAGGCTTGTCCCCCGTTTCCTTTTGAGTGTTTTCTTTATTCTGATCAGTAGATGCATTCTTCTAATCATTGGTTGTATCTTGCTCTGCACTAGTATCTATTGTCCCTTTGGCTTCTTTGTCACCCTTTTCTTTGGGTGTGCTTGTGCCTTTCTCATTTGATCCTTCATTTCCCTCTAGTATGTTTATTGCCTTCATTAGGACATGCGTATTACTTTGAGTTGCTGCTTGGGCTTTGTCAACATTTATGTCCTGCTCATCGGTTAGTGCCTTGTCAGTAGTGACATCCTCATCCTTTTGTATATTTTGTGTAGGGTCTTGCACAAGTGGATGCAAGATTGATTTTTCCTACATTTGCTCATCAGCAATGTTAACTATCTTGCCATCTGATGTTTTCAATACTTGATGGCTTTGTTGATCCTTGAGTGTGATAAATATCACATCATCATTCTTCTTGGGATCATTGTCAAAATCATAGTGAGTGATGTCTTGGATATTATCATCCATGCCTGTATCTAAGTTGATAGGCTCATCATCACTTTCTTGATGTCCAGAGCAATATGCTGAGGACTTGCATTATCTGTCTCCTCCTCTCTGTGAGGTGTGTTTGTGAGAAGTAATTGTTTCTCAACACTTGTTGACTCTACCAGTAGATCCAGGAGATGTCTCCATTTGGTCTTTGTCATTGAATCCAATTCTATAAACTTGCTTTCTAGTACTTTGTAAGCCCTTATTTTGGATACAAATTTACTTGAGTGTTTCTTTAGTACATCTTGTATTTCTTCAAATTTGGATTCAGGAGGCATCAGTATTACAAGAACTCTCTCTCTTACTTCTCTTTCTATTTTTAAGGAATATGACCACTGTTGGTATATTCTTTTACCTAGCTCTTCAGGTATTTGATTCAAAAATTCAATAGGGGCATACTTGTTTTTAATCATTGATTTTATGACTACTTCCTGTATCTTATTCTGATCTTCTGGATTCAGTGTATCCCACTGCCTGATCTTTTTATCAGTCATTGTGCAATGGGTAGCAATTGATTTGGAAGCTTTATGTACCATTTGGTTTATTAAGTTCTTCTTTACTACATCTGGTTTATCATCTTTGGTGTCTTCCAAGTCATCCTGTGTTTTGACAAACCTTTTTCTTTTCTTTGGTGGTGTGGTTTTGATAGGTTGCTGTCTTTTTCCTTTTGCTGGCTGCTTCCTTATATAGGTCCTTACGTGACCTTTCTTAAGTGGTGTTGTATCGGTTGCAGCAGTCTGACTTCTTGTTCTTTGCTTCTTTGCAGGAGGTGGAGACAAAGGTGCATCAGATTCAGTAGCCTCCGTATCTGATTTCCTTTCTTCTAGTTCTTTACCGATCTTACCTTGTTCATCAGTTTCCTCTTGTTGATCCTGCTCTTCCTCTTCAGTAACTGATAGAATTTTCTTGAGATTCTTAACCATTTTATCTTTCTTGTTTATAGTCTTCTTAACTTCTAGGCCATGTTTTATCTTAGATTTAGTCTCTTCATATGTACCAAACCTTGGTTGTTTCTTATCAATGGGATCATTGAGTAGTGCCTCAATTGCACTTGTAGCTAGATCAATATTGATCTCATATTCTAATGATGATAACCAAGTAGTTCTTGGTACAACCAGTTTGATGTGTATGAAGTTTGTGTCTACCATGAAACATATTTCATCTTTGTGCTTTTCAACCAGTTGCTCAGGAATCCTGGTTCTTTCCATCATCTTTTCCTTGAACTCAAGGAAGCATGTAGACATTACAGACTCAAAGTTGTCTCCTAGTGACTTAATTAGTTCACTAATCTGTTGGGTTACCGGTTTGGTAGAGTCCCATACAACTTTTCCTACTGAAGGAAAGTATTCTTGAAAATAGAAAAATATACACATAATAAGTGATCCAAAATTACATGTGTTGCTCTTTGAAGACCTGATTTTGATCATATTTTCATCTAGTTGTTTCAATAGGATCTCACACAGATCCATTTGAATTCCCTTTGTTACAATCTTGTAAGTTGTGCTTACTGCTATTGTAGAAATGCTATTCATTCTGATGGCCTAAATTTTTTTGTAACCAATAACACATGCACCAAATTTTAACTCTTCGTCAGTGATAGTGTTCACTTTGAGACCTTTGTTGTCTCCTTCTACGTTTGTGAGTTTTGTAACTTCTTTCATGGATGGATGCTTGTGTGCCCTAGGCTTGTCAGTTATCAGATAACCAGTGACAACATGAAGAACATCCTTTGTTATTTTCTTGGGTTGGTCTAGCCATAGTTTGTTGTCATGCATCCTGCTCAAGACTATCTTAATCCATTCTGTCTTGAATTCCCTCAAGAAATGTAGGGCATTTGTTAACTCTTTGACCTCCAAGTGTTTATGTTCTTCTTTCAGCTTTCCTTCGACATCACATATCTTCTTATAAGCTTCATCCATTTCTAAATCACCTATCTCTACAATCTTGCAGTGAATGTAAGACCTAACATCTTCTATGAGCAAAACCCTAGGCGAGATTCTTGAAAATGTGTCGGCTTCACCAGGTTTCGATGCAATCTCTTTATAGATCTTGTATTTAGGTTCTACACATGTGTTGTTCTTGATTAGTTTCACCACATTCTTCTTTTCATTCTTCAACTTAGCAGTTCTTGATGTAGTTGCCATTATTTTCCAAGTACTTAGGGTTTTCTTGAAATTTAGGGCTTTTCTTGACAAAAAAGTAACATAAATCTTTCGGTGTCTTTGTTACTTACTTTTATTCATAACGGTGATGAGGAATCTATTCTCTATATTCTGAATCAATTTGTAGACATCTCTTCTTTCTTCTCTTGAATCACTTTGATGTCGCTCTGCTTTCTCTTCAAATCACGGGTGAAAAATGAAGTTGTCATGTCGACTATTTATAGACTTTTTGACCTAAGTCTTCGCAATAAATGCTCAACAACTCGTCAGGACGTGAAGACGGGTTTCATCGGGAGGATATTTCAAATCATCATCAGTGAAGACATGTTGCTTTGGTCACTTGTTAACCATTTGATTTTACCGAGGGATATCGGTATTATGTCATGACCACTTCTGATTTTTGCTTTCTTACCGATGGTCGTTGGGTTACACTGGAAGTTTACCATGTTTACTAGTTGACCGATAATTTTTAGTAAGTGTGAATAACTCATTATTGTGTTCATCGATGACTTTTGGTAAGTGTTTACCGATGGTGTTGCTTTCTTAGATTAGTAACAAGTAAAGTAGTATGCATCTTTGATTTATGTAGATTTTGACTATCTATCAATTTATATAATGGAACTGATGCAAAATATAGCTTGGTATACTGTAGTTCCATACTTACTTGTTCAACTTAAGTGGGGTTGGTGGTGTCACCGGATCCATTGGATGGGGTGTCATCTTTTGCATTGCTTGGTTCAGCTTCATCATTGCTTGAAGCTTTTATCCACATTTTGTCTCTTGCCCTTCTGATATCTTCAATGATGTTACCATTGGGATATGTGATTGTTTTTGTCAATCTATCTTTGCAATATTTCTTGATATAGAAAACTTTATGACAGTGTAAGAATGCCATTCTAGGGTTTGACTGGCCTCTAGACCTTTTGGTCCATGCTCTCATGCAGTTTGCAGTGATGTGACCATATCTACCACATGTTGTACAGTTTGTCCAAGTGTTGTAATCCCATACATATTGATTACCAATTCTTTTTGGCTGATAATGAACTTCTTTACCTTTTGGCTTCCATGCTTTCCTTTTCTTTTTCTATCATACTTCAGATGTGTGCCCATTCATCTTGCATGTAGGACAGTATTTTTCTATGTAGGTTTCCTTCTTTGGCTTTTCTATCTTTCTCTTGCATTCATAAGCCTTATGTCCTTTCTTGTTACATTTATAACAGAATCCTATGAATGAAGATGTAGATGTAGATTTAGGAGTACCTTTCATTTTACCTCTCATGCATTTGATGTGTGCCCTTGGTTTCCATAGTGATTGCATGTTTGCTTCCTTGGTCTTGGATTTTTGTAGACATTCTTTGGATTTAATGATTCTCCATTTTCGGTAAAGCCTATACCGCTATTGTTGATGACTCTTCGTTGTCCTTCAAGAAATTCATCCATTCTTTTATTGCTTTCTTCAGCCTTTTTGATAATATCATTATGCTATTGCTGAACTCTAACCTCATGCTTTAGCTTTTCATTTTCTTCTCTTAGCTCACCGATAATTGGTATTCTCTCAATGAGTTCCACTTTTATTCTATTTTATTCTTGACTCATAAGGATAATATGATTTGTGAGATCATGGTGATGCTCAACATGTCTTTGAATTTCCATTTCCTTTTCCTATAGTTTCTCTAAAATATTCCTTCTATCATTAATAGAAAGTGTTCTTTCTGTTTCAGCTTGTCTGGCAGAACTCATCACATCAATCATTCTTACCATCTGGGTCTCTTGACCTATTTGTAGCATCTTTATTTTCTCTGTCAGATGTAGGTTGATCTCCTTTAGATTTGTGATGTTCTCTTCTGATGTATCTAATACATTACTTGCATTTGATCCTGAAGCTTTAAAGAAATCTGGAATCTCTTCTTCCTGATAGTCTATTTCATTGTTCCTGGTAGCCATACCTATTCTTTCATCCAACAACTCTCTCATCTTGATTCTTTCTTCTTTATACTGTTCATAGAATATCTGTATCTCAAGATTCTTGTTCTCAATATTCTTATCAAGTTTGTACTTCTCCATTGTATGATCTTTTCTCTTAAGGATTTAAGCTTTTCAAGAAGATACTTAGCTCTGATACCAATTGTTGGACTTAATGAGAAGTAGTACTAAGAGGGAAGGGGTGAATCAGTACCTATAGAACTTTTAACACTTTACTCTATTTATCATTAATGATCATTCAATTCTGATTTACCAACCATTACTGTTATTCTTTCTTATGCATATATTGTTTGTTGACAATCTTTAATAGTTTTCAATCATTCATAGAAACATTCATGAAATTGACAAACACATAACACAAGATATGGTATCGCAGAAAACTCTTGTTAGGAAGTAAAAACTGCGGTGGGGATGGCACCCATAAAACTTCACTATCTACAGAATGGAAGGGAGTCAGTTAAGGCTTACAATTTTATCACTTCTAATGATCTACCCTGTTAAGAGTATTAAGGTGGAGACCTATTAAGATCTACTCTGTTAAGAGATTTAGCAATACTTATTTAAGTGTGCACTCAGTTATGAGATTTACAATAGGACGGTTAAGCTCACCTTTCTTGAAAGGATTTCATTAGTTTACTACACTTGGTAGAATGAGTACAAATGTTGACCTGGCTATATGCAATCTGCTATTTCTAATTTACAGATCCATTAACACATTTACAATAATAATATCACCTTAAGTGATTGATGAATACCTTTTCTTTGCTTGTCGGTAGCCTTTATTCTGTTCTTATAAACTCATTTGAATATGTTTCTGTTCTTTTGCATGAATTCTCTGTCTGGTCTTTAGTTTCTCTTCATGGCTACCATCTTCATTGAACAACAACAATTCTAAATGTATTGAGAACCTATTTATATAAGTATTGACCTATCTTAGAATTCACAATTTACAATTTTAACTCTTAGATCCAAGGTTTACAACTTGACCTTGATATTTAGTTTGCATGTTTTAAAATAGTAAAACAAATTAAAACAATAAAGATTACATTACTTCCTCCACACAATGGATTTAAAATAAAATAAAGAAGTTATAAATACAACTTTAGTGATTTATCTGACGCGGAAAGTCAGATCTACTTTTTGCGGGATGTAACTGACTGTCGGTTCTTGGTTGTCGGTTTGAACTTGCATTCTGTTGGCGTTCCTTGATTGAACTGATCGTCGGGTTCCATGTATCTGTCGAGTTCCTCTCTTTTCTATACTCTCAGGTAGTACTATTTTTACTTGTCAGGTATCATTTACCTTTTTGTCATCGGGTAACATTTTAATAGTGTTTGTTGGGTAACATTGACATCGGATAGTGCTGTGCCCTGTCTGTCGGTGTAGAGTAAACCGATGGTGCAGATCATGTTTTTCTCTAAGTTTACTAATGGAAAAATATAATGCCTTCATTTATATGATTTTGGGATACAAAATTCATTACAACAGCTGACCTAATTTAGTTTTCACAGGTGTTATAATGATGACATATAAGATGGCAAAGGAAAATGTGAAATACAAATTATGTGAAGTACTCAGACAAAAACTCCTAGATAATGTTAAGAAAATCAAGCGAGACAAATCAAAATCATTCAGGTTTGAATCACTACTGATACATATATATATATTCATATAGCTCATAATTTTCTTGGAATGCACCCTATGGAATGGAAAGGCAGTGAACCCACCGACATTCAAGTGACAGACAATTATAGAAGATGATTGTGTATGCTTCGAGGGAGTTGAACCTAGGAAGAAATGAAGTTACCCTATGGGTTATGAGGCTAGTGCAGAGGTTCTTACCATGAATTTAGAACATGTTCTATCTTATGAGATTGATTGTACTGAAGAAAGATGGGGCACCTATGAAGAAAAGTCTACCAAAATCAGAGATGAGAAAACTAGGGTATCAAGAAAAAGGAAAATTGAGAAAGTAGTTGATAATCTTGCAGACAAGGTAGGTATTAGAAGAGATGCGATGAAAGATTTTAGAAAGAATATAGTAGAAGGAGATTTTGGATTGGCATGCACTTCTCCTACAATCCTTCCACCTCCTGAAGCTATAGAGGTTTTTGATTCACCTCCCATTATAGTTGATGTACCTGATACCACCCCTACTCCACCCAAAATGACATCATAGAGAACAAGCATGAATGAAGCAATAAAGGCATCAAAGATTCTTGTAAGAGGGAAAAGGTCCTCTAAACAAAACTCACCTTCTAAAAAGAAGAGGACTGAAGTCAAAAATAAAGAAGAAAAGAAGATTTAAGAGGAGAAAACTAAAAAGGAAACCAAAGTAATAACACAAGACAAACCTACTGAGAGACAAATTTGGAAACCTGATCTGAGGATGCTAGCAAAGAGGATAGTTGATCAAGGAAATATAAATCAATTGCCTTAATACTATGAGAGGTATAATGAAAATGATAAAATTATGATTGAAGACATTATTATTAATCACATGCATGTGTTTAAAAAGAATCTACTTGAAATTGAAGGCAATATTCCTAAGGACTTGTATGATAAATTAGAAGGAAGAAGTTAGAACTTAAAGAAGATGAACAAATAAGGGTACAAGAAATATAAAATATGCTACTTGTTGTTTCACTTGTTGAGCATGACAAAATAATGAAAGCCATTAAGCCCCTACTGAGAGTAAAAAAAAGATTAATAAAGATTATGGGGAGAAAGTATGATGAAGTAATACAAGAAACTAACAAGGCTATTGATAAGGTATTTATAGAAGTTGAACCAAAACATTCTTCACCTCCTAAGAACAAGGCTTCTAAGCCCAAAACCATTATGAAAGGTTAGTCTTCTAATTTTTTAGAAGTACACATTGACTCATCTAAGGATGAAGATGATAGTAATCAATTCTTTAGTATAGTTAAGCAACCAGATTTGTTTGTAGCTGGTGTGCCTGTGTCTTTGGATACTTCGCAGGATATTGGTGATCCTTTTCAAGGGAATGTTGATATAGTTATTGAGGCAAATGGCAACAATGAACAAAGCATAGTCAATACATCAAATTTGGGAACATTGACTGGGGAAGAAATGAAAGGGCCTATTGAGGAAAAATATTAAGATACTAAGGAAGAACTTAAAGAAAGTATGGTTGAGGTAAATAAGGGAGTTGAGACTGAAGATGAAGCTAAGAAATAAACTAATGTATCCATTCCCATTTCTTCAACTCTGCTATTAGCAAGTGATAGTGAACCTATGAACACTAATGTTGATGACATGGATGAGGATGAATTGATGAAGTTGTCATTCATAGCCTTTTTTAAGGCTAAGGAGAGATCAAAACAAAGGAAAAAGAAATATACAAAGGTATTAGATAGGGCACTAGACATAACCAACAATGTTCTACCCTTACCTTTCACCTTTTAGGGAAATGACACAGTGGATAATTTGAACAAAGTCCTTGATGACTTTGATGTTCACTTTACTTCTTTGGAGAAGGCCACAACTATGAAAGTTGAGAGAGAATACATGGAGAATAAGTTAGAGGAGATATGCCAATCATTAAAGTGGGATATAAACATATTAGACACCACTATATTTGGTATTAGGTCTTGCATTAAGCATAGAAAGAAGATGTACAACTAGTGCGCAAACCCCTCTAGGCATGTACAAAATATGGTGGATATAATCCATAATAATGAGAAGACATTGGATGACTTGGCAAAGGATTGTGGGTCCTCCTCACAATATTTTATAGAGATGGATAAGGAAGTGTCTAGGTTGGTGGACAAAATGAGTGTGCTTGAAACTAAGAAGTCAAGAGTGTTGGGGAGATTTTCTATGTTGAGGAGTATGCTTACTCCTAAAATATCAATTCTGGAGAAACATCTCGAGGACATGGAGACAACGAAGAAGTCCCTTGATGAATCTCTTCCCACAGTATTGAAGGATGCAGAGATATCATCCTTTTCTTTGAATGACCTTATTCATGTTGTTCAGACCTTGGAGAAGACATGGAAATCAGATACACAGATCTTGGAAACCTCTTTTCAAGATATTCTTCATATGGTATGATTTTTTTTGGTGAGAAGCTCTACAATTTTGATGTGTATATAGTTAATTTTTTTATTATACCTTTTCCATTGATGTCAAAGGGGGAGTAATAAGTGTAGTATGAAAAATGTAGAGTAAGTAGTTTGGCATTAGACACTTAGTCATATTTTACTAACTGTTGCCATCAATTACAAAGGGGGAGATTGTTGGCAAGTGGCTTGATGAGTATAGCATAGATTTTTTCATTTATGGAAACACTACTTATTGGCATGGTCACTTGGAGTATAATCCAGTTTTGGATATTCTATTTGGAAAAATGACTAAGTCTAGGAAGTAGTTGACAAGGTACAGTTGTACAATTTTTCTTGGAGAGCACAATATGTGATGAATTAAGTATTGTGAGCTTAGATGAATGTATTATGGGATGTAGTAGACCTTCAATTAAGGTCACTTGTATTTTTTGGAGTTGAATAGAGAGAGTTATAGCTTGATGAAGTAATGTAAAGACAGTGCAATAGTGTAACATGACAGATGAGTGGTACTTTGGATTTGGTTTGGGTCCTACCCTACCTTTGAGGATATATGATCGCCGAAAATGTATTTTCTATTTGATTATGTTTTGGACACATTTTTTGGTGTATTTGTGAGCCAATTGGATAGGTTATGATATCAAGTATATATGTGAAGATGTTTTGAGATGCAAAGATGTGTGTGTAATAGATAGATGTATTGTGATGTCAAAATCAAATAGAGGATGTTGCGAGCTATAACTAAGACTACTTAAGAAAAGAAGATGCTTGTACAATTCAATTTTTGATAAATCATTGTAAAGACTATTTTGCATTGTAAGAGTAGTGAGCTCCTTGTATTACCGCTAGCAGGGTTTCTATCCATTAACATGGATATGTACTAAATGTAGTATTCATCTCCTAACAGGCTAGGTTTCCTAACATGGACATTATACTCTTAGTGCATCATTTGTGCGTATCATCCCCACCGGGGTTTTTCCTTGGCCAGGGTTTCCTTGTTAACAAATCATGGTGTTATGAGCTATTTACTTTATGTATATGTTTTTCTTATTTTAGTATTACTTAATCCTAAGAAAGGTAATGGTTATTGGACCCCATAACAGTTACTGAGTCCTTTCCCCTACATAGGGGAAAGGAACCAGTAGTGGCTATAGTTAACTTTGCACATTCAATTGAGGTACCAAACAATGTTGAAATTTCCCAATTTTTTTGTTGTTGTTTTCATAAGCGACTTAACTGCTTAACGTTAAGGTTTTGTCTTCTCACCAATAATGATGCACTCTACAGAAGGTGTTATGTGCATATAGGTCAAAACGTGACCGGAAAAAAGTGTGGACTGATAGTAGACACTAATAACCCCAATAGTGGCTCATTTCATATGCAATAATAAATTAAAAAAAAAACCTAATTTCAGAATTAAAAAGTACCTAATTGCAAGTGTTTAAGTGTATGGGCCTGTTCACATATTCTATGTTTGCGTTAGGAATGGGGGGCCACTAAATCCCCTATGGCTCCTCCCCATGTCACCATCAGGCCAGTCCGTAAAATTTATGAGACACATGTCCAAACATTGTGGAACCCTAAAAAGGAATGTTTTTTACCATATTTTCTTTTGCATTGCACTCTCCCTCCATTTCGCTTCATCTCTTCTCTTCAACCACTTCGACTCTGCATGAAAACCATTTGGAATCCACTCTAAAACCTCAAGGTAATGTTGTTCCCATCAAGCATGCTTCCTTTCTTGTATGTACAGTGATGAAATTAAATAATAATTGTCTTAATGCCTTCCATTTCCTTAAAATGTTTATTATTTTGCAAAGGTCGTCGATGATTTTGGTTTGCTGTTAAATGATTATCTGTATGCATAAAGGGTTACCATAAAATGATGAATTTTTCTTTTACATTCATGCATTTTGGTATCTTTTTTCATTATTTATTCAAGTGGCTTACATTTCATTGAAATGTTTAATATTTTGTAAATGTCGTCAGTATGTTTCAATTTGTTATTCAATGATTATCTGTATACATAAAGGGTTACAATAAAATGATGAATTTTTCTTCCACATTCATGCATTTTGGTATCTTTTGTTATCATTTATTCAAATGCCTTCCATTTCCTTGAAATTTTAATTATTTTGCAAACGTCGTCGAGGGGTTGAGTTCGTTGTTCAATGATTATCCGTATGCATAAAGGGTTACAATAAAATGATGAATTTTGCTTCCACGTTCCTGCATTTTGATATATTTTGTCATCATTTATTCAAATGGCTTCCATTTCCTTGAAATATTTATTATTTTCCAAATCTCATCGAGGGATTGGATTTGCCGTTAAATGATTATTCGTATGCATAAATGGTTACATTAAAATTATGAATGAGTACTTCAACATTTTTTGTATTTTGATTTCTTTTTTCATATTTTATTCAAATGACATCCATTTCATTAAAATTTTTACTATTTGGTTGATGTCATCAGTGGTTTCATTTTTTTGTTAACTGACTATCTATTTGCATAAAGGGTTAATGTAAAATATGAAATATGTTTACATTAATATATTATATATTTAGATTAATATAATGATTACATTAATATATTATAAATTTACTATTCTATATCAAGTTTATGTAATCTTAGGGTCTAAAAAAATTATACTATTTACAGTGCCTCTAGACATTTAGATCAATTATGTCATGGAGGGTTTCATTTTGTTGTTAAATGCTTATCTGTATGCATAAAGAGTTACAATAAAATGACAAATTCTTCTTCTGCGTTGGTGCATTTTGGTTTCTTTTTTCATCATTTTTTCAAATGACATCCATTACATGAAAATTATGTATATAGCATCCAAATTGAAAGTAACTAGGGGAAAGAGACCTTGTTCAGGTTGGTACACTAATATGAACTATTTTCATTTGATTAAATAGAATAATATATTGTAAATTTACTATTTTATATCACGTTTATGTAAGCTTAGGGTATAAAAAATTTATACTATTTACAATGCCTGTAAGCATTTGCATCAATTATGCCATTCAACAAAGTAGTTTACTATTGTCTATGAAGTGAATTTTGTTATATATTTACTATTTTGTATATATTTATTTGTAGGGTCCAAATTCATAAACCATAGCCTCATTAATTTTATTACCATATCAATCACAGTTACAACATCAATAAACATTTTTTAATCATATCACAGTTACCTCCTCCATCACTTGCTTCTGTTTTATCTCATGCATTTTGGTTTCTTTTGTCATCATTTGTTCAAATGCTTTCCATTTCATTAGAATGTTGAATTTTTGGTATGTGTTGTGGAGGGTTTCATTTTTTTGTTAAATGATTATTCGTATACATAAAGGGTTACAATAAAATGATAAATTTTTATTCTGGGTGAAAAAAATAATGTATGTATACATAAATATGTATACATATACATTATTATGTATATATTCATAATTACTGATGTAAGTCAAGATGGTGAGTTTCAAGATTCTCCTAAGAATATTCCAAATTATTTCAAGGTATCTCAAAAGTGCCTTCAACCAAGATCAATACTACGATCCAATCCACTGATATGACCAGTCTAGGGTCACAACACTAGCTCTCACCTTCATTAGACTTCACACCATTTAAGTGTTTGAACAAGGTTCCATTCTTAAACTATGATTCCAAAACCACATAAGGCTCCTAAAAATATTATCAAAGCTTAAAATTAAATTCTCCCATCAATCAATCCAAACATATCATGCTTCCATTCATCCATTAAACACAATCTTGAAAACAAATACTCAAAACAAAAACCTTCTTGCTGTCTCTGGATAGACCCGCACATAGAGGTTTATAACTTTCAAACCAGAGCTTTTTTCTTCAATCTCTCTACTGAGGATGAGCATAATTAGGTTTACCAAAGCATATCAAAGGGTCATCAAAATCCAATGATGCATTATCGAGATATGGCCCCTACACTGAGACTGGTTTTTACTATCAAATAAAACATGGAAAATGCAGAAAAGTAACCAACTTCCTTGTATTCAAAACCTGACAAAAGTTGATCTTTTCAACCACAATTCCTTGTTTTAGGAATCTATCATTTTATAAAACCTCTTACATTTTGATTTGATTGATCAACTACTTGGGAACTGCCCAAAATAATTCTTGTTCCCTTTTGGAATTGTTAGTAACTATATCTCCCTTCTTTTTGATTGTTTACATCATGATACTTATCAGTTTCATTCATAACCAATTCTTGAATGTTACTAACTGACTCAAATTACACTTTAACCATACTAGTGTTGTATCATGGAGTCAACCTTTTATTTATCATACCTAAGATACTTAACATCTATGAATTTATACTTCTAAGACTCCCTTATCCCGAGTACATCAATTTTGCCTCTAAATGGCTTACTAAGCCATATTGAAATATAAAATAACCATATGTAGATTCAAGGATCTTCAAAAATTTTCCCATTTGGTTATGTGGCTACACCATACTCCCAAAGATAGAAAGATTCAAGTCCCTTTCAATGACCTTCTTCCGAGTCTTCCAGTTCCATTGTGGCATGCGTTGGATTTCTACAAAAATAAAAATGGCTGCCAAGGTTGTCAATCTGTGCACTCAGGCTTTCAAGTGATGAAAAATATAGGCATCAAAAGTAGGTATCAACATATGGGCTCCTGGCATATCTACACAAAACATGTTTAGGAAAAACAAATAGGCCTTCTCCATAAAAAATGGATATTATTTGGCATATAAGACACCACCATCTTCTCATCCTTGTATATAATTTGCACCATCATGCTTCTTATCATCTTTCACCACTTGTAGAGGACATAAAATTTTCCCTTGTTGAATTATTTCACCATCCTCAAGCTCTGCCCGAATTGATTCCTCACTGCCCACATCAACAACTATCTCAATATTTCTTGCGTGAACAAGAACCTTCTCAGCGCAAGGTTCCTCTGCAGGCTCTGGAAACTCAATCTCTTCTCCAAAATCAACCTATTTCTCTTGTCCATCCAATGGAAAACCTTCAACTAGGATCTCTGTCCTATCTCTTGCTTCACATGCTTCCTGGGCTTCAATCAATCCTCATATGACTTGAGTTTGTTTCTCCATCTTTTCTAATTCCATCTTCATTCTTGATATCTCCTTCCTCGCTGCTTCTATTGTCTTTATTCTCTCTCCCTCCTTTCTTTTATTTTCCTCTTCCTCTATTTTCTTCCTTCCACCACTCATGAAATATTTAAATGCTTTTTATGCCTCCAACATCTCTTTCTCTGACATTGGTATCGCCCTGCTTTGATACCAATTTGATAGGGAGGTTGGATGAGACAATCAAAAGCTCATGATCCTAGTATTTCTATAGAATTTTAGGTTCTTCCTCTACACACCTATGCACATATAGTATCTTTAACTATTTTTGATCCCCTGGTTTCCTTAGCCAACCCAACTACCATGAAAGATTCATCAAACCAAGTCTTTTACTTGGTGCATATTAACTTCTTACTCCTTGGCCCTTAAACTCTCTTAAAGGATTTCAACCTCCTTTGATGTATAGTAATCTTGTAGAGGTGAGGAGGTGTCTTATAAAATTCCAATTTGATCAACTAGGGATGTTAGGAGTCCCACTTAGTTCAACTGGATAGTCTATTTCCTGCAATTTACTTCAAAACATACCTAATGGCTAGCAGCCCTATTAGGTCTCCTATTCTGAGAAAATAGGGATTTCCTCTTCTTATTTCCAAAGTAACCCTATAAATTTTCTTGGGAATATTGGATCATTTTCTAACCCCTCAAGGATTTTTGGGGTCTTAGGGTCTCCACCATCCGTACAATGCCTTAACTCAAAATGAGTGGTTTTAGGAGGGTTTAAGGTCCTCACTGGTTTCTTATCAAGTCACTAAATTTTAAGATTCCATATGGATTGAAATGAACCTCTCCTCTTCACCAGTTCTTTTACATACTCCTAATTTCATTTCCTAATAGCTGATAGGGCTCTAGGTTCATACCTCTGCAAGTTATGCTCTCAGCAACTGTATCTTCCCTAGCTGGGCTCACCACTGGCTCACCTAGGGAAAGATTTTAAAAATAACTCCTCTACTTTTGAAGGCCTGATCTCCTATAGAAATTATGTACATGAAGTCTAATCACTATCCCCAAGAGGGTGTATATAATGAATGGTGGGGTAGTGAGTTAGACTTCCATCTTTACAAACTGCCTGGTATGAACCAGTGACAGTGCATAAACACAAATATTTACAAAAAGAACAAAAATAAATAAACAATGCCAAACTAATGGCACAAAAAACTATAAAAACAACTAAGCTAATCCTTTAACGAGATACAGTGCAAAATTCAATCCATTATCTATCTACTGTTATCAAAAGTAACTGAATTTTACACAAAAACAAACTCTGCTTTGAATTCACAAAAAACCCAGTCCGTACAATGGGTGTCCAACCTTGGTATTAGGTCATCTCAAGTATTAAATAGGTCAACCATGCTTTTGGTTTCCACTTAGGTGATTTATCCACCATTTTTTCACAATTGGACAAAGTTGTCTGAGCAACTTTTGAAAGTTGTAAAAGTTGCAAAATGCAACTTTTACATCTTTTTGCAAATTTTCCAATCTTCTACACAATGAGTTCAAACACTCATCAAATATCATCATAAGATCTAACCATGGTTGAAACATGGTTCTAAACTTCTCCAAGCTCTGTTGACATCATGCCAACATCATCATCCCTAATTAGCCAATTAGGAGGCTTTACAACTTTTTAGCCCCTAATTGCAACTTTCTAAGGGCTTAAGACATACTAGACCCTAATCTCTATTGTACTCATAACTATGGTCAACATGACCTTATGAAAAAAATGCCACAGAGGGATTCACACAACAAAAACAAAGGATTTATTTTACCAACCCATGGGTGCTCCTGCACCATTCTCCCCCACTACACAAAGATTAAGAAACATGAGGGGATATCAAAGAGATATCAATGCCAAACTTCTTGAAGTTACTTTCCTCCACCCATGTAGCTTCAGATTTAGGGTGACCCTTCCAATAGACTAAGTTCTCCATATACACCTTGTGCCTAGTTGTCTTGTTCACTCTAGATTCTAAGATCCTCTCTACTTGAGGCTTAGATTTTGGAGGTAAAGCTACTGTATTGACATCTTCCAAGATCTCTTGGTTGTTATAATTTACTTTAGACAAATTTACCTTGTACTTCACTAAATCTACCACATTAAACACTGGTGAGATGCCCAAATTTGAGGGAAGTTCCACCTTATATGCATTCTTCCCATACTTAGCTAGTATCCTGCATGGTCCCATTCTTTTCATCTATAACTTTGTAGGCACTCCTTTCTGCAATTGGTATTTGTTCAAATGAACCATGACATAGTCTCCCACAGCAAATTGAACATCTCTTATTTTATCATCCACCTTGGCTTTCAACTTGTGTGTAGCCTCTGTTATAGTCTTCTTGACTTTCTCCTGAATCTCTTTCATTTTCTGAGAGAAATACTCTGCATGACCACTCCTATACTCCATGGATCCTAGATATCTGAGCTCACATACACCCTTTGGGTGCATTCCATATACTATTTCAAAAGGACTTCTATGAGTAGTCCAATTAACACTATCATTGTAGGCATATTCAACTTGTGGAATAACTAGATCCCGTGTCTGCTCATATTATTTAGTTAGGCATCTAAGAAAGTTACCTAACACCCTATTATTCACCTTAGTTTGAAAATCTATTTATGGATGGTGAGATGATCCAAAAGACAAGTTAGTACCCAATCTTCTCCATAGAGTCTTCCAAAAGTGATCCATAAACTTGACATCCCTATCTGACACAATACTTAGGGGAAGTCCATGTATCCTCACCAGCTCCTTGAAAAAGAGATGAGATATTTAAATGGCATCATGGATGGTTTTACAAGGGATAAAATGATTTATTTTGCTAAAAATATCTACCACCACATAGATACTATCCCATCCTGTCTTTGTCTTAGGGAGTCCTACTATGAAATCCATGCAGCTAATACACTCCCATGGTCTATTGGGAATAGGCAAAGGTTGGTACAAACCTGTATTAATAGCTCCCCCTTTTAATTTCATACACGCAACACACTATTCAACATACCTTCTGACATCTCTAGGAAACTTAGGCCAATGATAGAACCTCTGCAACACCTTGACTCTTCTCCTGAATAGGTGCTTTGTCATCTTTGTCATCAATTTTTCCTCTAAATGGATTACTAAGCCATATTGCAATATAAAATAACCATATGTAGATTCCAGGATCTTCAAAATGTTTCCCATCTTGTGATGTGCCTGCACCATACTCCCAGAGATAGAAACATTTTGTCCCTTTGAATGAATTTCTTCCGAGTCTTCCAATTCCATTGTGGCATGCGTTGGATTTCTACAAAAATAAAAATGCCTGCCAAGGTTGTCAATCTGTGCGCTCAGGATTTCAAGTGATGAAAAATATAGGCATCAAAAGTAGGTACCGACATATGGGCTCTTGGCATATCTACACAAAACATGTTAGGAAAAAAAATAGGCCTTCTCCATAAAGATGGATACTATTTTGCATATAAGGCACAACCATCTTCTCATCCTTGTATATGGTTGCAACATCATGCTTCTTATCATATTTCACCACTTGTAGAGGACATAAGATTTTCCCTTATTGAATTATTTCACCATCATCAAGCTCTACCCGATTTGATTCCTCACTACCTAGATCAGCAACTATCTCAACATTTCTTGCATGAGAATGAACCTTCTTAGTGCAAGGTTCCTCTACAGGATTTGACAACTCACTCTCTTCACCAACATCAACATTTTTCTCTTTTCCATCCAATGGACAACCTTCAACTAGGATATTTGTCCTATCTCCTACTTCACATTCTGCCTGGGATTCAATCAATCCTTGTATGGCTTGAGTTTGTTTCTCCCTCTTTTCTAATTCCATCTTCATTCTTGCTATTTCCTTCCTCGCTGCTTGTATTGTCTTTCTTCTCTCTTCCTCCTTTCTTTTATTTTTCTCTTCCTCTCTTTTTCGCCTTCCATCACTCACAAAATATTTAAAGGCTTTGTATGCCTCCAACATCTCTTTCTCTATTATTGGTATCACCATACCCATGAAGCACTAGATCTTCCCGCTTTGATACCAATCTGATGTAAGTCAAGATGGTGAGTTTCAAGATTCTCCTAAGAATATTCCAAATGCTTTCAAGGTATCTCAAAAGTGCCTTCAACAAGGATCAATACTATGATCCAATCCACTGATATGACCAATCTAGGGTCACAACACTAGCTCTCACCTTCACTAGACTTCAGACCATTCAAGTGTTTGAACAAGGTTCCATTCTTCAAATCTAATTCCAAAAAAAAAAAGGGTCCTAAAATATTATCAAAACTTAAAATTAAATTATCCCATCAATCAACCCAAACATACCATGCTTCCATTCATCCATTAAACACAATCTTGAAAAAAAATACTCAAAACAAAAACCTTCTTGCTGTCTCTGGATAGATCCTCACATAGAGGTTCATAACTTTCAAACAAGAGCTTTGTTCTTCAATCTCTCTTGTGAGGATGGGCATAATTAGGTTTATCAAAACACATCCAACGATCATCAAAATCCAATGGTGCATTATGGAGATATGGCCCCCACACTGAGACTATTTTTACTGTCAAAGAAAACATGGAAAATGCAAAAAAATAACCAACTTCCTTGTATTCAAAACCATACAAAAGTTGATCTTTTCGACCACCCTTCCTTGTTTCAGTCATCTATCATTTTATAAAATATCTTAAATTTCTATTTGATCAATCAACTACTTGGGTACTGCCCAAACTAATTCTTGTTCCCTTTTGGAACCGTTAGTAACTATATCTCCCTTCTTTTTGATTGTTTACATCATGATACTTATCAGTTTCATTCATAACCGATTCTTGAACGTTACAAACTGACTCAAATTCCACTTTAACCATACTAGTGTTGTATCATGGAGTCAAACTTTTATTTGTCATACCTAAGATACTTAACATCTACAACTTTATACTGCTAAGACTCCCTTATGCTGATTACATCAATTTTGCCTCTAAATGGCTTACTAAGCCATATTGCAATATAAAATAACCATATGTAGATTTCAGGATCTTCAAAATGTTTCCCATCTTGTGATGTGCCTACACCAATTATGTATACATATACATAATTATGTGTATGTATACATGATTTTGTATTAAGGGTCACAATAAAATGTTGTAGCCATGTGTGCATAATTACAGAAATGTTTTATTTATCTCTGCAACCATTTTGGCTCTGCTATGCAATCTCCACATAATGTTGTGCCCATCAAGCATACTTTATTTTTTTTATGTACAATGATATATTAAAAAATGATTGTCTCAACTCCTTCCATTTCATTAAAATGCTTATTTTTTGGCATATGTATAATTATGCATTTGTATGCATAAATATGTATATGTATGCATATACATGTATATTTTCAGATAATCAAATATATGACATTCATAGTTTTATTTTGTTGTTAAATGATTACCTCCGTAGTATTAATGGTTATATTATAATGTTGTAGCTATGTTTGCACAATTATATATGTATGCATATGTATAGATCATCTGATCTATATCTTTACATCATTATATTCACATACATATTTATTGTTTTCATATTTGTTACTTTGTTTTAGGCGTTCTTAACGGATCAAACATTTGGCATTCAATGTTGTCGTTTCAAGGAGTCATTGAAAGACCAATTCTCCATATTATTTAATGTGCACGACGATGATCTTAAAAAATCTATTTTGTATCTTGTGCAACACAATTTTGGTGGTCGACATCTACACGACGGGGTCATCTATGAGCTAGTCTTTTCAACTCTCATTCAAGTTACAGGTAGACTTGAATGGGTGTTGGAGGTGGGTAAACATGTGGTGATAGCTCGCAACTGGGAAAAAGTTGCCGAGGGGATTCAAAATATCAATGCACACATGATCTCTAGCAGACTTGTTAGAATTTTTTATTTTACCAAAGAGGGTTGTCAAGACCTTTTGGTGTATGTGTGAGAGCTCTTCACCTATTCATGTGGTATCGATGACTACACTTTTGTTGCAGTCTTCAATGCTAATTATGAAGATTTCTTCACACATCAGGAAAAATATGTTATCTTGGACTACTTCTATGGAGTTTCCCTTTTTGTCACTAAAATAACTCATCTCTAGAATTATTTAAAAGGAGATGTTCATCTCTAGACTGATTGCATCATTTTACTGATTGCATCATTTTTTTTGATAATATCTCCTCATATGTGGGGCTGGTCTACTTGAATGAAAAAGATCATCTACATTTTATTTGTGCAAACAGGGCTACGCCATTTATATTTAACCCTAAATACATAAATATACTCTTTTTAGTCAATACAATCAAAGAAATTTATTATTTTCTATCAAGTTTATTTATTCTTTGGGTCTAATGTATGCATGCATAATTATGTATATGAATGCATAATTATGTATATTATAATTAAACCATATGTATAACTATGTAAATGTATGCATAATTATAAATCTATCCATGTATATTGCATACATGCATATTTATACGCATGTATATTGTATACAAATCTACATAATCCCCAACTGTGTTCAAAGCATTTGTTTTCAGGGTTCCAAAATGTTTGGACATGCATCCAAGACAATGCATGTTTATGGCTGATGGTGGAAATAAAATGAACATGGGGGATTCAGTGGCCACGCTTTCCTAATGCAAAAATGAAATGCGTGAACTGGCTCATACATTTAAACACTTGCAATTAGGTACTTTTTAATTCCTAAATTGGGGTTTTTAAAATTAATTATATATATATATATATATATATATATGTACAATCATACACATGAAATTATGTATATACATGCATATATATATATATATATATATATATATATATAAAATTGTATATAGTATATATATAGATATATATATATATGTATATGTGTGTGTGTGAAGGATTGTGTGCGTGTATACCTTATATATCATATTTAAATTGGATATGCAACTATGAGATGACCGATTGTCTGCAAGCAATAAAAATTCACCTTGCATTGCATATTACCTAATTAATTATGAACTGAGTGATTGTTTCTCACCAATATTCAAATTTGAAAATCAACTATCACAAATGAATGCATTCACTTTCCACATTCGGATGAATTTATAATAGGGATTTTACAGGGTGATTTTCATTATAATTTCATGACTATTTTTCAATGAGATTGTTGTTGCTATGCATGCAATATTGTAAGGATGATTCGATGTGAGAACATTATGCTACCCCCAATTGTTACAATTTTTTTGTAGGTATGTAAGATGTATGGGAGGTGAACCAAATGCTTGGATACTCAATGATTCAATGTGATTGTGTTTGTCAATACACCAATTTTTTTGGGAAATTAGGTTTTCTACGAATTAACCTATTTTGCAATTAACTTTTTGTATTAATTGGTTTAATGCAATTGGATATACAATATTCTGATATGTTGATTATGTTTATGCATGATACCTCTTTTGTAGGTTTTGAGAAAAATATTGAAGAAGAGTAGAAGACAATAACCTTTCATTACAGGTAAAGTCTTTATAGATTTACTTTGGCAATGACCTAGTAGACACTCCTTTATATTTGGAATTGAGTTTACTTTTTTTTATTGCTTTGTTGAATTGCGTGTTCAATTCAATTGCTTTAGGAAAGCACTTGAAAAAATTAGGTTTCATTTTAGTTCAATTACTACTTTGCTGAGATGCATGATATATTTATGTATATATATTTATATATACATGTATATACATATACATACATGTACATGTGTGTGTGTGTGTGTGTGTGTGTGTGTGTGTGTGTGTGTGT
>MU224133.1:8041260-8067771 GCA_018584345.1 Thuja plicata | reverse complement strand
TTCATAAAAAAAGAGCTTTAAGTGGGGATTTTATTTATTTAATTAAAAGATGGATTTTTAATTAAATAAGATAATATTATTTAATTAAAAGAGGGATTTTAAAACAAGATAAAATCATTTAATTAAAAGAGAGATTTTTAATTAAATAAGATTATTTTATTTCTTTTAATTAAATAAGATTATTTTATTTATTTAAAAGGTATCTTAATTAAATAAGAAAATATTATTTAATTAAAAGATAGATTTTAAAACAAGATAAAATCATTTAATCAAAAGAAAGATTTTCTTTTAATTAAATAAGATTATTTTATTTATTTTAATTAAATAAGATTATTATTTTTTATTTAAAAGGTATCCTAATTAAATAAGATAATATTATTTAATTAAAAGATGGATTTAAAAAAAAGATAAAATCATTTAATTAAAAAAAAGATTTTCTTTTAATTAAATAAGATTATTTTATTTATTTAAAAGGGATATTAATAAGATAAAATCATTTAATTAAAAGGGATTTTCCTTTAATTAAATAAGATTATTTTATTTCTTTTAATTAAATAAGATTATTTTATTTCTTTTAATTAAATAAGATTATTTTATTTATTTAAAAGGGATATTAATTAAATAAGATAAAATCATTTAATTAAAATGGATTTTCCTTTAATTAAACAATATTATTTTATTTAAGATATATTTTCTTTTAATTTAAATAAGATTATTGATGAAATGATCAAACTTTAGGAAATATTGAAATAATTGAATTAATTATAATTTGATCAAGGAAATTGATTTGAATTGACAATGTTCCAAAGCATTGATTCAGGAAATTGATAAATTGATTAAAATGATAAATGGGGCCCATAGTCTAGGCGACCATTTTAGGGTGCATACAAATATTACATAGCATATTTCCTTGTTAAAGGAATTACAACCCTGTTAAAGGTTCACAACACCTCATTAGGGGCTAACTGAGCTTACAACTCTTACAATATAATCTAGGTTATAAGGTGTTCTCAGTCATGAAGAAAAATAAGCAACACTGGTGCTTAGATAGTTCCTTTATAGTTCTTCAATGATCTATATCATTCTCTTCTCTGCTAGTCACTTCAACAAATCATCCAACTATCCAACTAACCACACTCTACATCTTTATCAAAAAAGATCTTACATATATCTCACAACTTTATAAAGTCGACTCTCAATATGAATATTACAAATATTACAAAGTCGACCTTCAATACACAATACATTTAATATAGTAAATATCAAATGCATATTCGGTGCTCTTGCATAGTCAATGTGGATATTATCAACAACCAAAATACAACTTTGATTGTCTGGAGTCCAAGTCATACTCCCTCAATCTTCGCTACTATCAAACTGCTCTATACCGCTATTTTGCTATAGTTTGTTTATCTTCAATTCTTTCTAACTCACCGTAGATTTAACCAAAACCAAATTGATCTTAGGTAGAGGTCATACATACCCCATACTATCTTCCTCTAATCTTGCTTTCCCTAATTCATCGCTCTCTGTCTTTGACATCCAAAACACTTATGTATCACTGCTTCTACACTTAGTCAATTTCTGAATCATCAAAACTTATGTTTAATGGAATCGATCTGAAACCTAGATGTGTTGCCATAAATGACAACCAAAAAGTAAATCACATTTACAAAATTGATTACTTTCCAACAATCTCTCCCTTTGGCATTGATGGCAACACTTAACAAAAAAAAAGAATAAGTATTCCAACAAATCTGTCTCCTCTATAATCTTCCTTTCCTTTCCTTTTCTCTTTTCTTTATAATATTTTTATTATATCAATATATATATTTTTTCTTCTCTTCTCCCCCTTTGACAACAATGAAAAAGGTGCATATAAAACAATAGGTTTTAGTGCTTGCTCACCAGTTTCAGAATATCCTAAATAGAATCTTCCAAGATCTTCACTTTTGTAGTCCATGTCTTGAACACAATTTGGATAATGTGAATTAAGCCATTCAGTTCAAATGATGTGGTCTCAGCTTCTTTCAAGTCTATGGGCATAGATTTATCTAGTGAGTCTGTTACTTTCTCCAAGTCTAAGAGATGAGCCTCAAGTATTGATAACTTAGGAGTGATAAAGCTCTTCAACAAATTGAATCTTGTCAATTCTCTCCCTTTCTCATTATCTAGTACACTGATTTTAGCCAAAATTCTTCTGACTTCTGTCTCTAACTTTGTTGTGGATTGTGAGGATGTTTCACAACCATCCATCATACTATTCAGAGTTTCACTCTCTTTGGAAATGGTGTCTTCTACATTCTGAACATGCCTTATTGGATTCATACAATAGCTAAACAGTTGTCCCCCATGTCCAATGTAGCTCCTTGCATTTTTCAAGAAACTGTTGTTAACTTCTTCTCTGAGTATGTCTTTTCTGCCTTCTCCTCTGCAATCTTCAATAAACTCTCATAGTGTCCATCAAATTCATCAATTGCAATTCTCAAATTTTCAATATCATCTTTGCTTTGAAAAACAATAGGTACTGGAAGAAATTTTTTTACAGTATCAATTGCTCTTGTAATTACTTTTTCCTTCTTGTCTCCTTTCTGTTCCGATCTTTCTTTGGCTTTGTTCAAAGTAGTAAATGCCAATTTTACTAATTCAACTTCATCCATGTTGTCAAAATTTTTATCACTGCTTGCCAACAATGAAATGGATGATGTGTTTACCTCTTTCTTTTCATCCTCTTGTTGATCTATCTTCAATTATTCTTCCTTCTTGTGCTCTTTTTCCTTCTTCTATTCCTCAAGATCCTTCTTCTATTCCTCTTCCTCTTTGTGTTCAACCTCATCTGCCACATAAGTATCCATATTCCCTAAAAAAGGGTCCAAGAGTTACTGCTACACTAGAAACATAGAAATATGGTGGAGGATCTACTTCGCTCTTCTCAGCAGTTGTCCCTATTGCTTTTGATCTTTCACCCATTCCCAATTGTGTGGGAGAAGTGGTCTTAAGAGGTGAGGGCTTGTTAGAAGTAGTACTCATCAGTATCTTCTCTAGTGCTTTCTGATTTTCCTCAGTGACTTCATCATATTTCCTCACCATGTTTTTCAATAATCTCACCTTGGTCCTTAATAGAGGTTTTACTTCCTTGTATATTCTGTCCCTTTCTTGTACTGATATCACATGCAACATGTTATCAATTTCTTGGTTCCCGATTGTATCATCTTCAATCTGTGAAACATGTTTTCTTATCTCTAATCTCCTATATAAGTCTATAGGTATACTTCCTTCAATTTCTAAAAGTGTTTTCTTGAAAGTAAGTAAGTGTTCAATCACAATGTCCTCAATCTTAAGCTTGTCTACTTTTTCATATCTGTCATAGTATTTATCAATTGTGACCAATTTACCTTGTTCTATTGCTCTCTTTTATATCATCTTCATGTTAGGCTTCCATAATTGCTTCTCTATTTTCTTCTCTTCTCTTGCTATGCACTGCTCTTTAGGTGATGTATGTATGCTTGATCTTGTAAACCTAGAAGTGATGTTTTTAGTTTGTGCTATTTGTTGTTGAGGAGGAGGTGGCCTGTCTACCATGACTACCTCAGGAGTAGGAGGGGCTGTAGTACTTCCACTTGCTAGTCCAAGAGATCTTTTTGTCATCTTTTTTTTGACTTCTTTTAGTTCCTTTTCTGTCAACCTAGCTTTTACTCCACATTCATGTACAAGATTCTCAATCTTTCTCTTCCTCAGACCTCTAGTCTGTTCTTCTCTCACTTTTTCTGACTTTTCTTCATATGTTCACCATCTTTCCTTTGTTGTATCAATTTCTGATGCAAGGACATGTTTTACTTGCATGGTAAGTACTTTAGAACTTGCTTCATAACCCATGGGATAACACCATTTCTTTCTGGGTATGACTGCTTCAAAGCATATACAATTAGTTTCAACCATGAAATAGTTTGTATCTTTGTATTTCTCAACAATGTCTTCATGAATCCTATATCTGGTTTTCATCTATCTCTGTAGGATCTTGATCATACCAAATAGTTCACCATCAACCCAAGTAGCATTCTGTCTCTTGCAGCTCTATGAAATCAATATGCCATTAGGTACTCCATATTTCCAGCCACTAGGATGTAAGCTAGGAAATTTGTGCTCAATATAAATAAACATATGCATCAGCAATGAACTAAATTTGAAGGTCTTCATTATGTCCTTCTTCACTAACTTCACATTCTCAAGGAATTTTTGTGCCAGAACTTTGCATAGGTTATAATTTACATTTTCCTTCACCATTCTCCATGCCATCATGATTACCCCAACAGTTACTTAGTTAGGTCTGCTACTATAGTAGACATTATACCAAAGTAGTAGACATTTGGAAAGAGTTAGGGTTTCAACTTCTTTCTTTACATGTTTCTCCGCAATAGGGATGAATTCGATGTTGTCCAGTCCGGTGATTTCATGGATTGGGTCACTACAAATCTTCACAGGTTGATCACCTATCTAGATAAACTAATCATGAACCCTACTTAATAGTATTTTGAATCATTCATCTTCATCAAATTCACATAAATCCATAATTTTTATTATGCTCAGCTGGTCAATGTGTTTGTATTCTTCTCTCATGACTCCATTATAAGTCATATACTCCATCTCAGTTGATATATCTTCAATTCCCAGTATGTCATACTTACAATGTATGTAAGCCCTAATATCTTCTACATGTAACAAGCCATATGGGGTTTGGGAAAATGCTCCCTCTGGATCCTCTTCACATGATTTGAACATATTTTCTTAAACTTATACCTAGGACAATCTATAACATCAAAAATAATAGGTGCATCCATGGCTTAGATGATGTAAATACCTTTCTTCCGTTAAATTCCATGTTTATCCTTCAATTGATCACATATGACCAATGTAGAATAGTCTGAGTCTCTCTGCTCTATGATCTCCTTAACTCGCTCTTCATCAAATGATAAAGAGATAGGTCATCAAGTGGTGCTTTATACAAGTTTAAGTTATGAATTTCACTTTTACTAAAAACTGTCCAGTCAGCTGTTAGATCTTGTGAACAAAATGTATGTGTCGGCTGATGTTGCACTCTTAGATGTATATTTCCTAATGTCAGCCAAGCTTATATCCAAGCTCACTCAAGCTCAATCCATGAATTTTGGGGCAGGATATATTCTAATGTCTGTATCCAATGCTCCCCATAAGGCCATGATTGGCCAATTAGGTCAATTCTATTTTTCTACCACCAGGCAAAGATCTAGTAGCCTCTACTGACTCTCCCTGAACTGATGTCTCACTAGTTTCTTTGATCTTCCATATCTTACCACTGTTACTATCTTCTTCCTTTTTAAAACAACTTTCAAAATCATTCTTCAAGTCTGCAACACTCTTACCAGTATCATTTGCATTCTTCTATGAATTCATAGGAGGTGGTACTCTTCTGTTGTCTGATCCATTATACCTGCAAAATTTCACTATATGTCCTAGATTATTGCATTTGTATCATATAGGAGGTCTTATTTCCTAAATAACTTGCAACTTATATTACTTTGTAATGTGTCCAATGTTATTATGTACATTTGTAGCATGTAGGTTTCACTATAGCCTCTCTTCCATTGTCTTGTCTATATCCGGATTGGTTAAGTTTTCTGCATTCTTCTTTCTTGTGCCCATATCCATTACAATTAAAACAATAACTAGAAAAAGTTTTGAAAACTGCATTACCTCTGCAGTCTCTTTTCATGTGTCCAAATACATTGCAACCAAAGCATCTACCTCTGAAGGGTCTGTTCTTCTCTTTAGGTTCTTCTGTAGAAGGTTTCTCAGCATCAATCTTCTCATTTGATTTCTCTTCCTGATTCTTTGAACATTCAGATTCCTTGAAGCCAATACCAATCATGTCACCTTTAGGTTTCTATTTTTCTCTCTATTCATCAATCAAATCACTGCTAGTGTGAAGTTTCTCAATGTGTTTCTTTTCTTCAACAAGTTCACCTTTTATAATATGACTGGATTTATCCATCTCTAGATACTTATTCTTGTAGTTGTCAGCGTCATTCTTCATTTGATCTAATGCACTATTTAAAGATTCTTCAACTTTCTTCTTAGCATCCTTCTGTACCTATTTTTCTTTAGCCATAGTCTCATTTTCAGGTTTTAGAGTCTCATTCTCTTCTTTTAGTTGCTTCATTTGATCTGAATTATCTTCATCTGAATCCTCTTTTATCTGAACCATAAGATCTTGTCTTTGACTTCTAGAAAGCTCAAGTTTCTCTTTGAGTTTCTTTATAAATTTCTTATCTCTTCGCATGTTGAATCTCAACTCTCCATTTTCTGCTTTTTCTTTATCAAGGTCTTCAAGTGCAGTATCAAAGTTTTCTTGCAAGTTGTCCAAATCCTTTCTGATCTCTCTCAAGCTTTTAGACTTTCTCTCCAAGGGCCAAAAGCTCTGATACCAATTATTAGTATTGGATAATAATTAGAGCGGGGGTGAATCAGTATTATAGCACTTAATTAAATTCTTCAACCAATTAAATATTAACCATAAACTTGCAGTAAAGAAAAGAACACAAGCAAATGACACAATACTCATAACACCATATTTGTTTATGAGGAAACCCTGGCCAAGGGAAAACCCCGGTGGGGATGGTACCCACAAGCATGTACTAAAGTATAATGTCCATGTAAGGAGACCTAGCCCTATCAGAAGCTAAATATTACATAGCACATTTATTTGTTAAGGGAATTACAACCCTGTTAAAGGTTCACAACACCCTGTTAGGGGGTAACTAAGCTTACAAATCTTACAATATAATTTAGGTTAAAAAGTATTCTCAGTCATGAACAAAAACAAGAAACACTGGTGCTTAGATAGCTCCTTTATAGTTCTTCAATGATCTCTATCATTCTCTGCTCTGCTATTGGCTTCAACAACTCATCAAACTGTCCAACTAACCACACTCTACATCTTTATAAAAAAGATCTTAGATATATATCTCACAACTTTACAAAGTTGGCTCTCAATATGAATATTACAAATATTACAAAGTCGACCTTCAATACACAATACATTTAATATAGTAAATATCAAATGCATAGTCAGTGCTCTTGCATAGTAAATGTGGAGGTTATCAAAAACTAAAATACAACTTTGATTGTCTGGAGTCCAAGTCATACTCCCTCAATCTTCGCTATTGTCAAACTTCTCTATACCATTGTTCTATTGCAGTCTGTCTGTCTTCAATTCTTTCTAACTCACCGTAGAATTAACCAAAACCAAATTGATCTTAGGTGGAGGTCATACATACCCCACACTATCTTCCTCTAAGCTCGCTTGCCCTAATTCAATGATCTCTATCTTCAACATCCAAAACACTTCTGTTTCACTGCTTCTACACTTAGTCGATTTCTAAATCATCAAAACTTATCTTTATTGGAATCGATCTAAAACCTAGATGTGTTGCCATAAATAACAACCAAAAAGTAAATCACATTTACAAAATTGATTACTTTCCAATAGTAAACATATCCACTGGATTATCATCTATATGTATCTTTTCCAGCTTTAACTACCCATCATCCAAAACTAACCGAATGAAATGATACCACAACTATATGTGCTTTGTCTTTGAGTGCAAAGCATAATTATTCGCAAGATGAATGAAACTCTGACTATCTGAATACATATATTTATCCGCCTATGGATGTCCCAATTCTTCCATGAAGAATTGAAGCCATATAATCTCCTTGGCCACCTCTGTAGCAGCAACATATTCTGCCTCTGTAGTGGATAAAGAATTCACCTTTTGTAACTGAGAAATCCAACTCACTACTGTCCAACCAATAGTAAATAAATAACCTATAGTACTCTGCTTGGTATCTATATGTCCTCCCAAATCTGAATCAACATAGCCATGAATAGTAGTAGTAGAGCCCCCAAAAGTGTAAACACTTATTGGATGTACCTCTCAAATATCTAAGAATCCATTTGACTACATTCCAATGCTCAATCCTAGGGTGACTCATATACCAGCTAATGACTCTCACTACATGTGCAATATCTAGCCTAGTACATATCATAACATACATTAAGCTCCATACAACTGAAGCATAAGGTATCTTGGACATTTTAGCCTCTTCTTCTAGTGTCTTTGGACACATCTCCTTAGTCAATTTCAAATGACCAGGTAAATTTGTAGTGACACCTTTGGCATCATTCATAGAGAATCTCTACAACACCTTTTCAACATAATTAGCCTGAGATAGAGTTAATTTTTTTTTCTTCCTATCTTTGCAAATTTTCATGACAAGGATTTTTTTTTATGCCCCCAAATCCTTCATAGAAAAAGATTTTTCTAACTGTTGTTTCAACCCCTTAATATGACCCATGTTAGACCTAGCTACAAGCATATCATCAACATATAAACATAGAATAATGTATCTGGCATCATCCAACCCCTTGAAATAAACATAATGTCAGAATTACATTGAGTGTATCATTCTCATTCATAAAAGTATCAAATTTAATATACCATTGCTGAGGTGCTTGCTTCAAGCCATATAATTTTTTTTGCAATCTGCACACTAAACTCTCCTTACCCTTGACCTCAAATCCCTATGGCTGTACCATATATATATCGTCATTCAAATCACTATGAAGAAAAGTTGTTTTAACATCAAGCTACTCTAAATGTAAATATTTAGTAGCCAAAATACTTAAAATAGTACGAATAGAAGTCATTTTAACAACTGGAGAAAATATCTCATCAAAATCAATACCATGTTTTTGTGCAAATCCTTTTACGACTAATCGGGCTTTAAATATTTTCTTACCTCCATTTTCTTCTTTCAGCCTGTAAACCCATTTATTTTGCAAAGCCCATTTACCTGCAGGTAACTTACATAAATCCCAAGTGTTATTCTTCAACAAGGAGTCCATTTTATCTTTCATTGTAGACTCCCACTCAAGCTTTGTATCAACCTTCATAGCTTCATTATAATATTCAGGTTCACCAACATCAGTTAATAAAATATAATACAGAGAAGGTGAAAATCTATTTGGAGGTCTACTTAGCCTTGTTGACCGTCTACCATTCACTGGGGTGTGTGGTATTTGTTGTTGCTGGTGTTGCGGAGCATAAGGAATTACTGGAACATTATCTTTTGGAGTATCATCCAACTCTACATAATCAATGTCTTTCTTCTCATGTTGTCACAACAGATCTTTGTACAACACTTTCTCATTGAATATGACATCCTTGCTTCTTACAATTTTACAATTTTCAAAATCAAAAAATCTATAGCCAAATTCATCAATGCCATATCCAACAAATATACATTTCTTTGATTTTGCTTCCAGCTTGGTTCTATTTTCAAAATCTATATGTACAAATGCTTCACAACCGAAGGTTTTGAGAAAAGAATAACTTACCTTCTTACCAGTCCATGCTTCCTCTGGAATACCACAACCCAAAGGAGTAGAGGGACCTCTGTTAATTAAATAAACAACAGTATTTACAACCTCTGCCCACATGTTTAAAGGGAGCCCAACATGCAATCTCATAGTCATAGCACACTCCACAACTGTCCTGTTTATGCATTCAGCCACTCCATTTTCTTGTGGAGTCCTTGGAACCATTTTCTGCCTACGAATACCATTAGAGGAAGAATAATCTTCAAATTATTTTATGTAATACTCACCACCATTATCAGAGCTAAGAAATTTCATTCTTTTACCTTTCTCATTCTCAACCAAGCTTTTCCATTTCTTAAAAGTTTCAAACACATCAGATTTCTATCTAAGGAAATAAATCCATACTTTCCTAGTTGCATCATCAATGAAAGTAACATAATACAGAGAGCCACCAAGAGAAGATACATGAGTTGGCCCCTATACATTTTTATTCACAAGCTCTAATTTATCATCTTTCTTTTCCTTCCCACCCTTCAACAAACTAACTCTCTTTTATTTCCCATACATACAACTTTCACAGAAATCCAAATTTACACATTTCAGACCTGGTAAAAATTTCTTTGAGTGAAGTAATTTCATACCTTTCTCAATCATGTTCCCAAGTCTTTTGTGCCATAATGATATTTTGGTATCCACAATGACAGTTTCATTTTCTACCTGCTCAACTGCAACAACTGTTCTTGAACATTCACTTTTCTCTGTAAAAATTAGAGTAGAAGGAACAACATTACCTATACAAAGATATAAGGTACCTACTTTCACAACTTTTTCTACTACTAAGGAACCTTTTGAAACCTTCCTTTTTTTATCATTAAAATTAACTATGCAACCCTCATCACCCAGTTTCCCTACTGAAATTAAATTTCTACTTAGCCTTGGAACATGTTTTACCTCTTGCAGTAGCTAATGATTCCCATTATGCAACTTAATGTTAATTCTTCCATTCCCAATAATTTGACAGGGTTCATTGTCTCCCAAATAAACTTTTCCAAAATCACCTTGGACATAATCAATAAAATAACTCGTATGGGGTGTAGCATGAAAATAAGCCCCTAAATCTAGAACCAATGAATCATCAACATTATCAAGGGAAAGAATAAAAACATCATCTTAAGATTTATTACTTACCATGTTTGGCTCCTTATTTCCTTCTTGCTTGTCTCCTTCTTTATTCTTTTGAGACCAACAATATTTCTTTGTATGACCTAGTTTTCCACAGTACTAGCAGTCGCTAGGTCCTCTTGATTGAGAAATCTTTCCTTTTGACTTTCCTCATGATTTCCCATGATTTCCAGAGTTGTTTCCTCTATCTCTTGTTTCACCTCTTCTTTCTGCATTCAAAACACTACCTGATGTAGATCCGCCTAAGATTTTTGTATGAATTTCCTCGCTCAGAATAACACCAACAATGTCATAAAATTTTGGGGTGTTCGAATTAGAAATACAATTACTAAAAACCATTATCAAGCTACTCCAACTTTCTGGCAAAGAACACATAATCAAAAGAGCCCTAATTTATTCATCAAAATTTATACTAACAGAAGATAATTGACTAGTAACTATATTAAACTCATTTAAATGATCAATAACTGACCCACCTTCTACCATCTTCATATTAAATAAATTCTTCATAAGAAATACCTTATTCAAAGTGGAAGGATTTTCATACAACTTTGCTAGGTTTTCCATCAACTCTTTAGTTGTCTTTGCTTTGGTAATATTAAATGCCACCGATTGTGCCAGGCATAAGCGAATGCTACCAAATACCTTTCTATCCAAAATATCCCAATCTTCCTGAGACATAGTTGCATATTTCTTGGCCACTCCTCCCAATGCTCGCCATAAATCCTTCTGATAGAGATAGTCCTCCATCTCCATTTTCTATAACTAAAATTTCTATCCATTAAACTTCTCAACCTTCAGCCTACCCTCGTCTGCCATTACTTGCACTCAACCGTGAGATCTTTCTACAAAGGATAAATGAAGACAGACTCACTTTGATACCACTTGTTAGGATTAACAAGATAGAAATAAAAATTACATGCAGAAATATAACGAATATCAGAGAATAATAAACCAAAATAGAAGAGAACACAAGACATAAAGATTTAACTTGGTTCACCCAGTCCCTGGGCTACATCCAACAAACAACAAAGTCCACTCTTATTATTATCCAATGATTACAATCTGATCACAATGCGCAAATCCCTTACAACTCAATACCGCCATAAAACATACAACATAACATAAAACCATAACCCTAATCTAATTTATACAATCTTTATGCCACTTTAGGGTTAGAACCCCACACATTGTAGAAAGATAAAATACATTCCTAGATAGTACTTTCTTGATTAGTAACCACAATATAACACCATACTAGGTATACGTTGAGGTTGAACTATACCTCAAGGTGTAAAAACAAAAAAAAAACCTCTCAGATCATGAGAGGTATTGAGGGCTTCAGGGGAAATGAGGTGGAAAAAGTGATAAAAGTGGGAAATCAAGCACAAATTCATCCATGTTCTAGGAGATATCTAAAATGAGGCCTAACAGGTCCTTTGAGCTTCCAAATTAATGGGTGCTAACTTTTTAGGATGGTACAACAACTACAAATCAAGTTCAAAATAAAACAACCAATGTAACATGAAATTTTTAAATTGAATTAGATGGTACAAAATATAATCATCCATTTGAAAAATAAAAATCTGAATTCACAATACAAGGTTCTTATTATAACAATTACAACAACATTACATTTTCTACTTATATCATATGACACAAAATTCGGATTCCTCTACTCAATGGTAGTTGTGAATTATACTAGCAATTGCATTAACACATTTTATAATCATATCAGAGTTATCTTCGATCAAAATGCATAACTTTGATTATCAGAATGATATTGTATCACCCCATTGTGTCTAATTTTCTTTGTAGAACATATTGCAAAAACAACCTTCTTGTACGATCAAAATACAAAATGCATAACTCATACTCAATTGTCCATACTGTTTTCAAAAGCACTAGGGGTCACAACTCCATGGGTAACAGAGTCTGTCACACTTGTATCAACAGTTTGTTGGGTAGGAATGGATTCTAGGCAACTTACTATACAAGCAAGAAATGTTTGCTTGGCATATGAACTGAGTTAGATGTTCACAAGGGCATTCCCAATTGGAAAGCCACTGAAAAATTCATATAGTGGGGAGTAGATGGTCATCATATTATCTAAAAAGGGTTTTCCTATCTCCTCTTCCTATCTCCTCTATTTAGATTTCTCTTCTTATTTTTCTATCTTTGCAACTACCTTTTATTCTCATTCAACCTTTGCCTCCTCTTGTTTCTTCAACCTGTCATCATTTCTTTTCTCCTTCTCCTCATCTTTTTGTAGTTTTCTTGTACCTTTCTCTTCCCTTAATGCTTCCCTTTGTATTTGGTATGCTTCATGTTCTGTCTTCCTCTCCATCATTTGATGCTTCTTATTCTTTTGCAACTCCTCATTCCTCTTCCTTTATGCCTCTTGGACATTGAGAAATTTAATCTAGTCATCGGGCATTAAAATTTGGGACTACCTACTCAGAAAAATCACTTGTGTCTAACCTCCCCGTGATGAAGGCATAAATCACTGCACTAGAAGCCTCAAGAATTAGCTTGTTGATGACGAGAATTGCTGCCCATCATATTAGGTGCACAACATGTAGTCAACTTCTTCATCACTTGTATCATTTTAATCTTCAAAATGTACACCATCCTCTTCATCCCAATCCCTTGCATTTATTAAGTAGTGGATTACATCTTCCAGATCAATTTTAGGAGGGGTTGGCATAGAAAGGTTGACCTCTTCTATCCTGAAATATGTTTTTACTCCTAAATTGTTTGCTGCTAGTACTATAATATAAGAAATGTGGGACATATGAAATGTGTTACATATAGATATATTACATTTGAATATGTTATTATGGGGTTAAATAAGATGCTCTCCTTCTATCCTTAGATGTGCAAATGAAAGATCCAAGTTGATTAATTTAAAAGGAAGGATCAATGCATAAATGAATCAATCATTTGGAGGCAAGAATAAGGAAGGAAGATCTTAAGTACCCAGTTTTGATTGATTAATTTGAATGTGAAATAGATGTAGAAAGATTGATAACTTTAATTGAAATGAATAGGAGAAATATACTAACCTTTGAATATTGCAGATCTAAAGAATGTTTTTTTCTGGAGCCTGTGTTCAATTTTTGGAAAATCTGAGATTGGATCTAGAATAGAAACACAGAGAGGAACAAAACCCAAAAATATTTTTCTATTTTGAGATAGTTTTGATTTGTACCCTCAAGTCAATGTCACCATTTTCTAGAATTTTTGATTGTGACCTAGGTCACAATCGACCTTAAAAGTCTCAGACTGAAATTTTGTTTTTGGATCCTGAAAGTTTGCTAAAAAGGGTATCTAAATCTACGTCCCGATTTTCTGTTCTGAACCTATTGTTATGTATGTGGAGCCTAATTAGACTCAGTTTCTTTCAGTGTGGTTTCCCCCCAGACATATCTATTTTGGCCCCAAGCTTGGGGTTAAGGGGCAAAGCCCCTTGCAGGGTCTTGGGGCAGTGCCCCAGGCGGGGTCAAGGGGCAGAGCCCTTGATGGGGTCAAGGGGAAATGCCCCTTGCGGGGCCCCTATGGGGTAGCACCCCAAGGTAGGGTCAAGGGGCAACACCCCTCAATGCCAACAATGATTTAATAATATTGTAAAGGGTCGACCATTGATTTTCTATTAGTCAGAGTATTTTTTGCCCTAATTAGGTTGGGTCAAATATGATTGTGAAAAGGGCTTAGGGTTTTTGAGATTTCATTGTATGAGGGATTTTTCGTAGCTTCCTGTGACGGTATTGAGTTGTAGGTTTCAGATTGTAATCACTGGATAATAATAAAAATATTGGACTGGCTGTTGGTGGACGTAGCCTAGGGATTGGGTGAACCACATTAAATCTCTGTGTCATTTGTGCTCCCTTCTGTGTTTATATTTGCATTATTCTTCTTATTATTCTAACACCTATACCTGCAATAAAAATGGGTTTGTTTGTTGGGGGAGGAATTTTCCTTGGTCAAACCCTACTTTTGTAATTAACCTCAAATATATAATTGAAATTGCAAAAATAAACAAAGTAAATGAAACAATTCACCTTTCTTATGTAAAAGTCCTTGTGGAGGATTCGAATCCTTGAATCCACAAGTATAGATGTACCAAATGAATGTAGAAAGTAGAATGTGAAATGTTGGATGTCTTCAATCAATTTATTGTAGATCTTCAACACCAATCTTGAATGGGTTCTTGAATTGGAAGAGGCTTGGAGGAATGTGGATGGAGAAATCTTCAACAAGAGGGCTCCATGGAGCTTGAATCATTCAATGGCCACCAATGGATCTCCTTGATGAAAATGGATGCTTGAGAAGTGCATGAGAATGGATGAATGCTTCAATAGCTACTTGGTTTGATTCAAATCTTGCTTCTTCACCTTTGGATCTCACTCTTCAAGTCTTTGAAAGTTATTGCAATTATGTTTGATGATCATAGTTCATGGTTAGAGAAAATGAGAGGAGAAAGCTTCCTTTTATATGAAATTAGGGCACAATCTTCTAGAGAGGCCGACATAGGAGAATTAAAATCTAATTGGACCCATGCCCCTAGAAGAGGACCTATGTTAAATATAATTTAGGATTTGTTGTCCCAAAGTCTAAAATAGCTGACCCAAAAGTAGGAATAACTTTTTCCAAAGACCGACATCTAGAAACCCTGAGATTCTGGAATTTGGGCCCCAAACCTAAAAAAAGGTCAATTGTGACCTAGGTCAAGGTTGAGGTCAACCTTGAACCCAAGGCCAAAGTTCTAGTTTCTTAGTCTGGGTTGCCAGAAATAGGTTGGAAAGAGTGGAAATGGGGCAGAACAGGGGGATAAAGATAGATCAAAGACATGAACCCATTCAAGGTGCTTGATATGACCCCAAACCACTTACTTGGAAGGCTAAACCAGTCTACCATGGAAGTGCTTCCATTTTTTGACTATACATTTAGCCCCCACTTTAGCAAGAGTATGGACTCAATACAAACTCTTGGTAAAGGAGATCATAAAGAATAGATAATCTTATTGGAATCACAAGGGACAAAGAAATCTTCAAGCCCCCAAGGGACTTAAGTCTTTATCAACCCTAAGATCATGATAAGAGAGACATCACCAGTTAAGGAGAGAGAGAGAGGGTATGGTTACCTCACCCAATGAGAGCTTATGTCCCATTGTGAACCATACAAGGAAAAAAGTGTAACTGGAAAGATAGAGTTGAACCGCCTAGTGAATGTGGCTACTAACTAGTCAACTCATCAAGGAGATCCATTCTTAAGGACACCTTCTGACCTTAAGGGATCAAAACATTGTATATTTAAATTGGAGGGATCAAGAGATCCATGTAAATTTAAACTAGAGGGATCAAGAGATCCTAAACAGTGAAATGTCCATGCTTTAAGGATTAGTCTTTAATCCATAAAGGGAAAAATTTTTAAGTTTGAAAATATTTTGAATGTGCGTGTGTGCAAAAAATGAGTAGAGTGTATGACCCCACGTTAAAGTCATTGCTAACACTTTAACAAGAGTAATGGCTTGAATGGAAACATAAACAACTCTACTGATTACGTTTCCTCTATGAGATGCCCCCAAATGAAGACAAATCAAGGGAAATATCACATAAACATACAGAGAACACATAAGGGATCTACCTACTGTGGGGTCAGTATGATCATAAGATAATATGTACATATAGATATGATATTATTGCAAATGAATTGACATCATTCCCCAAAGAAAGTAGAACTAAAATCAAAATAGAGGAAATAACACTCAAGAGTTACGAAGAAGAGTCTTTTTGGACCACAACATGGAGACCAAAAAGAATCAGTGCTACCATGTTGTAGATCCAAGCAGACTATACAAGGAAAACATTTACGAACAATAACACAAGTATAACATAACATGAAAATAACGTATAGAAGAATAGAGATACATATAGAGGAATTATACAATAGGTTTGATTCCTTTATCACCTTGCACCAACAAAGTAACAAGGGTCTTATAAAAGAGTCTAACAAGCATTTAGCAAACATATTACATGAGAAGCACAGTACAACATGCAAACACATGAATGGCTACCATGAAGGATAAGCCAACCAGGCGCATCACCTACTATCCCCATCTTGGTTTATATTATTTAGGGAAGGAGGGAAAATTGCGAGAGGGACTATATCCAATATAGTAGGAATAATAGCCAGTTCCAAGCAAGGATCCTCTTGAGAATTTTGTTGCTCGATACTAGGTGTAATTATCAATTGAGTTGAAAGCATATGAGGTAAATCAGTGTCAAGATAAATGTTCTCATATTCATCACTAAGATCAATAGGATCATCTAAAGTATCCTCCTCATCAAGATTAATTAAAATCGGATCTAATATGCAAATAGGATCATTATATTCATTCATCTTAACATCATTGTGAATATTGAATTTTTTCAACATATCAGGCATAGGTTGATCAAAAGAAGGTAAAGAATTTTGAAGAAGAGAAGCACAAGCCCTAGCATTAGCTCTACGATTCTTATGACGTTCATTAGTAGATTTATTACGTTTTGATTTGTTTGTCACATGTGGAGAACTAGGAGGAATAACCACAGATTCCTTTACAGGTTCTGTAGGAGGATTGGTAGGATTCACAATAGGCTGAGAAGAAACACTAGAAGGTTTAGTAATAGAGTTATTAGTAATGGATAAAGGAGGTATAGAAGGAGTAGGCAAAAGACCTCGGTTGAGATCTATCCGAGGCATGCTTAACTCAAAAATATTGCGATGTTTATAGGCTTGATATGAGTGAAAAATATTGTCAGGGTGAGGAGGACATGAATTAGGTAATGAGGGACAAAATAAATCAAGAGTAGCAAAATATCTAGGCCTAGAGGGTTGATATAGACTATGATTAATAGTTTTTACTTCTCCCCAATGAATGAACTTAAGACATTTATGAATAGGAGATGAAATAGCATGCATAGAAGTTATCCAAGGAAAACCAAATTTGACTTGAAATTGATCAGATGTAGGGATGATGATGAAGGTAGTATCTACAACCTTGCCACAAAGTTCAATAGGAAAGTTAATAGAACCAAGTGCAGAATAGAGAAAACCATTACAAGTTTGGATCCATGCATCCAATGGATCATAACAATCACATTGTAGGCCTTTCACAAAAAGATTTTCCTTAGTAATAATGTTGATTAAAGATGTAGGATCAACAAGAAAACCACGTGTAGGTATCTTAGCAATCCTAGCATAAACATAAAAGGGACCATCATTAGCTTTAATAGTCTCAGAATCATGAAAGGTAATTTAAAGTTCCCGAGGTCGTTTATCCTTAGTTTGTTTCTGAGGTTTAGGCAGAAGTTAAATTTGAGGTGGAGGCGAAGGATCTTGAACAATAGGTTGAGATGCAACAACACTCTCCACATGATTAACAATGTGATTAAGATCATCCATCTTTGAATCATAAATGATATCCACAGAAGATGGTTGAGTGATGATATTAGTATCATGTGTGGGTAGAGGATTTTGAGTAGTTGATTGATTGTATGTTTGTCATTGATGACAACATATAATACATAGTAGTAATTCTATATGTACTTATTAGAATGATGAAATGAAGAATTGCATGGTTAGATACATGTTGTTGACATGTTTATTATGTTATGTTCATACACGTAGATCCAGATATGATGTTTCAGTCAAGTTGTGTAATTCTGTTATTGGCAGTTACAGTTCTAGAAGAGTATTTGTTCAGAACTGCTGTATGTAACATGTTTCTTGAGTTGCAACTATCTTTAGGATATGCATGTGTATATTCATGATTAGTTATGAGTTGATGATATTCATCTAAAGGCACCAAACATGTTTCAAAAAGATTTCCAAGTTAGAGTTAATTTGGTGAGGCTGACTTAGTGAAGCGTCACGTCTATTCAGTTTATACTTGCGCAGTTGTAATTATGCTTGCGTGCTTAGTAGAGCTGACAAGGATGTTATGAGGAGTTGTCTTACAGGTCCCATGATCTCATACTTTGAGAAATATACTTATAACAAGTCAATTGTGATACGCTATGTGTGAATGATACAAAAATAGAAGAAAGATGTACAAAGAAGATTATCAGAGTTGGTTCATTCATCAAGAGTCTATGTGAAGAAGAAGTGAAAGATTGTAATACACTGGAACTGATCAAGAAAACAGGTCTACTCCACAATTCATCATCAGATATAGTGCATATCTATTATACAGAAGGTTGTAGCCTTAACCATCAAGCAGTGAGCTTTTGGACAGTGAGTCCACCACCCCTAATAGGGTTATTTGTAAAAGACTCCTAACAGGGTCTGACCCTTAACTAGGTCACTATACTTATTGCATTGTAAAGTACAACTCCTAATAGGGTTGAAATATCTTCTAACAGGGATTACTATAAACAAGTATAGTTCATTGTGGGTGCTAATTCCCACCGAGGTTTTTACCATTTGGTTTCCCCATAATCAAATTGTGTCTTGTGTACTGTGTTATTTGATTAAGCATTTACTTTGTTGTATTCTAAAGTTAAAGGAGAAAAAGAATTAAAGTTATTGATAACTGATTCACCCCCCCCTCTCAGTTATCCTTTGGGACTATTCTAACAATTGGTATCAGAGCCAAGTGCCTTGGAGAAGAAGCCTAACAACTTAAGGTAGATTAGATGTCTTACTTTAGAAAAGAAAGCCCTAAGTTTGATGGAGAAAATTATCTGGATTGGAAAAACAAAATCATAACACATCTACAATGTGTTGGCTTTGAGATCTTTGAAATTGATACATAAGAAGTTGTAATTCCATCTCTAAAAGACCTTGCAAAGGATGATGCTACTAACAGACAAAAGGACATATTTACCAATAATTCAATTTCCAAAGAAGCCCTAATCAGTGCCTCATCTGACAGTGAATTTTTTGAGATCAAGAGAATTGACAGAGCATATACCATATGGAAGTATTTAGAAGATATGTTTGAAGGAGATATTCAAGCAAAGAATGCACGGAGGAAGACATGAAGAAAGAAATACAACAGTCTTGAGATGTTACCTGAAGAGAACATTAGAGCTTACAATCAAAGGACAATCAAAGGATAAATAAAGAAGTCTCTGTAATCATAAACAATGGTGGAGAAATATCAGAAGAAGATATATTCGACAAGTTGCTAACCAATTTAACATCAGACTATGAAAACAAGATAAGTATTCTAGAGGAAACCATGCATTTCTCACAAGACTTCAAGAGAGAGACTTTGATCAGAAAAATCTTTGCATTTGAGATATCAAGACTGAAGACTGAACCTAAAAGTGAAACAAATTTCAAAGCCTCAGTTCGTGGTAAGAAATCCTTACAAATCTCCAATCATAATGAGAAAGAAGAAGTTGATGAAGAACTAGAAGAAATCATTGCTATGATTGATAAAAGAGAAAAGAAAGGAAAAGGAAAATATGAAGGACAACTTCCATTCAAATGTTTTTCATGTAACAAAATTGGCCACTTTGCATCTAAGTGTCCCAGAAGAGTCAAGAAGTTCAGATATGATTGCAAACCCAAATATAAGAAGGAATGTTATCATGCTGAAGAAGGTGTAACTGATGAATATTAGGATAAGATGAAATCAGATTCATTGCCCTTAGAGACATGGAAAGGTTGCTTGAGGAAATGGACTTTGAAGATGAAAAGGAAGAACAAGAGTTAGCCTTAATTTCCATAGTAGACATCATAACTGATTGGATCATTGACAGTGGATGCTCTCATCATATGACAAGTGACAAAGATAGATTTGTTCATTTAGACAAATACAAAGGTGGTATGGTTAGATTTGGAGATAAAACTCCTAAACCTATCATAGGTAGAGGTTCTATCACTTTGGATGGAAAGAACAAAATAGATGATGTTCTATATGTTGATGGATTACATCATAACTTGCTGAGTGTTGGACAGCTACTTGACAAAGGTTATCATTTGGAGTTCAAAAATAACAAGTGCATCATTAACAACAAGGATGGAGACATGATTGCATCAGGCTCTAAAACAAAAGGTAATGTTTTTTAGCTCAATTTAGATGTTAGTTGTTTTGTTGCAAAGGTGGACGACAGTTGGTTATGGTACAAGAGACTATGTCATATCAATTTTGATAATATAGTAAAGATCAGTAATGTCAAGGCAGTCAGAGACCTTCCTAGTATTGCAAGACTAGTTGACACAATATGCAGGGAGTGTGTTATGGGAAAGCATGTAAGGAGTTCCTTCAGAAGCAAGCAGAACTCAGCTAAGAACAAATTGGACCTAGTGCATACAGATTTGTGTGGTCCTACCCAAATAAGATCATACTATGGAGAAAGGTATTTCATTTTTTTTATTGATGATTTTTCTAGGATGATGTGGGTTGCGTTCTTAAGGGAGAAATATGAAGCCTTTGAAAAGTTCAAAATATTCAAAGCTAAGGTTGAGAATGAATCTGGATTAAAACTAAAATGTCTGAGATCAGATAGAGGAGGAGAGTTCACCTCTAATCAGTTTTATGACTATTGTGAAGAACATGGAATTAAAAGACAGTTGAGTGCACCTAGAATCCCTCAACAAAATGGGATTGCAGAAAGGAGGAATAGGATCATACTTGATACAACGCGCACTATGATGATTGAAAGAAAAGTTGTGCACACCTACTGGAGAGATGCAGTGAACACAATAGTATATACTATCAACAAAACTCAATTGAGGCTAGGTGCAGATAAGACACCTTATGAACTTTGGTTTGGTAATATACCTATAGTAAAGTATTATAGAATCTTTGGCAGCAAGTGCTACATCAAGAGAGATGATGGTGTTGGTAAGTTTGATGCCAGAAGTGATGAAGGTATTTTCCTTGGTTACTCTACAAAAAGCAAAGCATATAAATATTTCAATTTGAGATTAAAGAAGATAATTGAAAGCACACATGATAAGATTGATGAAAATTTTATGGTTCAAGAGAGGTACTATGAATATGCACCTATGATTGAAGATGAACCCAAACCTAGCAGCAAAGATACTGTTAATGAAAAAATGTTTGATTGCTTTGATGTCTCATGCAATGACCCTGAATCAAGCAGAGAAGAATCACAAATTACAGAAGAAGAAGTCACACCTAAGGTTCCAAAATTCACATCTAGATACCACTCTAAAGATGATATCATTGGAGATCAGAGCAGCAGTGTTTTGACTAGATCAAAAGCAAAAAGTCTAGCAATGGATGAAGAGGTATGTTTACTTTCACAAATTTAACCTTTAAGTGTTGAAGATGCTTGTGATGATTTTGATTGGAAGAATGCAATGAAAGAAGAATTAGATCAGATAATTAAAAATGAAACATGGGAATTGGTTCCTAGACCCAATGACAAAAATGTGATTGGAACAAAGTGGGTATTCAGAAACAAGATGAATGAAGATGGTACAGTAGTAAGAAACAAAGCAAGATTGGTATGTAAAGGGTATGCATAGAGAGAAGGAATAGACTACATTGATACATTCGCCCCAGTAAGTAGACTGTAAGCCATTAAATTGTTTTTGGCATATTCAACTTTCAAAGACTTTAAAGTTTATCAAATAGATGTAAAATCAGCTTTTCTAAATGGTGACTTAAATGAAGAAGTCTACATAGAACAGCTTGAAGGATTTAATCTTTTAGATGAACCAGACATGGTATGCAGATTGAAGAAAGCACTCTATGGTCTTAAACAGGCCCCAAGAGCTTGGTATGAGAGACTTGATGGTTAACTTACCAAGATTAGATTCAAGAAAGGAGCAGCAGATTATAACCTATTCACAAGGGAGACACCTGATGGATTATTATTAGTTTCCATATTTTTTGATGACATTATATTTGGAGGTAATGACAAGCTCAGTACAACATTTGCAAAAGAAATGCTGAATGAATTTGAAATGAGTATGATTGGTCCTATAAAATACTTTTTGGGACTAAATGTAAAGAAAACAGATAAAGGTATACTCATTAATCAGTCAAAATATGTGAAGTAAATACTGAAGACCTTCTAGATGGATGAATTTAAGCTAGTATGCACTCCCATGATAACAGGAATCAAGCTTTTAAAAGATGATGATTCCATAGCAGTTGATAAGATATTGTACAAATCTATGATTGGTAAACTCATTTATCTAACTCAATCTAGACCTGAAATATCTAATGCAGTTGGCATTGTTGGAAGATTTACAGCTGAACCCAAGTAGAATCACTTAATGGCAATCAAGAGGATATTCAGATATCTAAAGGGAACTATAGACTATGGTTTATGGTATCCAAAATCAGAGAATGTAAAAATTCATGTGTATACAGATGCAGATTGGGTAGGATGTATTGATGATAGGAAGAGCACTTTAGGAGGAGTAGTATTTCTGGGAGACAGGTTGGTTTCTTGGATAAGCAAGAAACATAACTGTATTTCTCAGTCAACAGTAGAAGTTGAATATGTTGCAGTAGCACTAAATTATTCAACTATGGTTTGGATCAAGCAGATGGTTAAAGACTTTGGCATTCAGCTTGATTATCCTATTGTTATTCACTGTGATAATACTAGCACTATCAACATGTCTAAAAACCCTGTGATGCATGCAAAGACAAAACACATAGAGATCAAGTACCATTTCTTAAGAGAAAAGGTTGTAGACAAAGAAGTAAATTTGGACTATGTGAGCACCAAAGAACAGTTGGCAGATATTTTCACAAAGCCCTTATCAAAGGATAATTTTGAGTATCTAAGGGAAAAGTTGGGAGTAATTCCCTCTCCTGAGTCTGTTTAGAACAAGCAACAAGAACATCGGTCATTAAGTGACTGATGAATGGTTGACTACTCTACTTCTAGAGTAGTACCTGTGCCTAAAGATCTATGGCACCCTTTTCCATTGATATCAAAGGGGGAGTATATAGTAAGAAGGAGTATGTACTAAGGGGGATCATATACTCTTGGGGAGTATATGGATGGAACAAAAACACAGTCAGAGGAACTGCAGTAGTTTAGAGAAATCTTTGATGAGGATATTGAGAAGATTGTAAAAGAAAGAGGACACCATGAATAGAGGATGTTTTTGGTATCATATATTGCCATCAATGTCAAAGGGGGAGATTGTTGGAGATTTGATTATGAGTAGTTGATTGATTGTATGTTTGTCATTGATGACAACATATAATACACAATAGTAATTCTATATGTACTTATCAGAATGATGACATGAAGACTTGCATGTTTAGATACATGTTGTTGACATGTTTATTATGTTATGTTCATACACGCAGATCCAGATATGATGTTTCAGTCAAGTTGTGTAATTTTGTTATTGGCAGTTACAATTTTGGAAGAGTATCTATTCAGAGACGACGTATGTAACATGTTTCTTGAGTTGCACCTATCTTTAGGATATGCGTGTGTATATTCATGATTAGTTATGAGTTGATGATATTCATCTAAAGGTGCCAAATGCATTTCAAGAAGATTGCCAAGTTAGAGTTAATTTGGTGAGGCCGACTTAGTGAACCGTCATGTCTATTTAGTTTATACTTGCGCGATTGTAATTATGCTTGCGTGCTTAGTAGAGCCAAAAAGGATGTTATGAAGAGTTGTCTTACAGGTCCCATGATCTCATACTTTGAGAAAGATACTTATAGCAAGTCAATTGTGATACGCTATGTGTGAATGATACAAAAAGAGAAGAAAGATGTACAGAGAAGATTATTAGAGCTGGTTCATTCATCAAGAGTCTATGTGATAAAGAAGTGAAAGATTGTAATACACTGGAATTGATCAAGACATCAGGTCTACTCCACAGTTCATCACCAGATATAGTGCATATCTTTTATACAGAAGGTTGTAGCCTTTACCATAAGGTAGTGAGATTTTGGATAGTGAGTCCACCATCGCTAACAGGGTTATTTGTAAAAGACTCCTAATAGGGTCCGACCCTTAACCAGGTCACTATAATTATTGCATTGTAAAGTACAACTCCTAACAGGGTTGAAATATCTTCTAACAGGGATTACTATAAACAAGTATAGTTCATTGTGGGTGCTAATTCCCACCAGGGTTTTTACCATTTGGTTTCCCCATAATCAAATTGTGTGTTGTGTACTATGTTATTTGATTAAGAATTTACTTTTTTGTATTATGAATTTAAAGGAGAAAAAGAATTAAAGTTATTGATAACTAATTCACCCCCCCTCTCAGTTATCCTTTGGGACTATTCTAACAAGTTTGTTTCTGAGGTTTAGGCGGAACTTAAATTTGAGGTGGAGGTGAAGGATCTTGAACAATAGGTTGAGATGCAACAACACTCTCCACATGATTAACAATGTGATTAATATCATCCATCTTTGAATTGTAAACGATATCCACAGAAGATGGTTGAGCGATGATATTAGTATCATGTGTGGGTAGAGGATTCGTGTAGATTTGAAGGTTTTGATTAGGAGGAGAAATTGACTTATTCCCGTTACCGTCAAGATTATCAATAGATAAAGCATTAGAATAAATTAAGTCTTGAACTTTATGTTTTAGAGAATAACATTTTTCAGTATCATGGCCATTCTGGCGATGGTATTGGCAAAAAGATTTAGAATCAAAGGATTTTGAAGCTATAGTAGTAGGAAGGAGAGGTCGAATAGGAGGCAAGGTAATCATATTAGCACTTAACAACCTACTCATAATTCAATGTAAAGCTTCAGAGAGAGGAGTAAACGTACGATTCATACAGAAAGCAGTGGATGCATAAGTGGCATTGTGGGATGCAACAACAACTTGATCAACAACTGTATTCATCTGTTTATTAATCTTGATGTAGTTGCTAGGTTTCTCAAATTTATTAGGATTAGGAGCATTGTCACTCTTATCAAATGGAATAAGAGCCATTGGAGTGTTTCTCTCAAATTGACTCACTTGTGATTGATAATGATGAAGTGCTGCACAAAGTTGTTGGAAAGAAGTAAATTTAGTAAAAAAAATCTTATCTCTTATATCCTTTTGTAGATTTGAAATAAATATGTGTTGAATATCAATATCAGGAACAAGATAAGAAATTTGAGCATACAAATGCTTAAATCTACCAATGAAATCAGTCAATTTTTCCTTAATGTTTTGCTTACAATGCATTAAATCAGTTAAGGAAACTTGCGGACCAATGTTATTTTGAAATTGTTGAATGAAAGTATTAGCCAGTTTAGGAAAAGAATAAATGGAATAAGGAGGTAAAGAACAATACCATTGCAAAGCCTTATCACGAAAGGTTCTGGCAAACAATTTAGCTAAAATCCTATTGTCATGAGCATAATCACTACAAAGGATTTGAAATGTTTTAACATGAGTAACAAGATCGCCTTTACCATTGTAATTCTCTAGATGAGGCATATCGGATTGTTGAGGAACAGTAGCACGAATAATGTCTAAAGATAAAGGACTACCCATGTCACATGTAGGAATGCTAAACTTGGATTGAGTTAAGGATGCAAGTTGTTGTTGTAAAGTTGATATAGTATGAGCCAAACTAATAATTGTGGAATCATTAGAAGAAATAGGTGGCATAGGAATGTTAGGAACAATAGGAAATGTGTAGGAAGCAACAGAAATAGAAGATATAACCGGTGGAACATTTGGAACCACGATTGGAAGGGGATTAGTATAAGTAATAGGCACACTATGATATGAAGGTTGTGAGGTAGGTAGTGTAATGCCCCGAAATTGGCATCTTGCAACCCTAACCAATTTTGTTGCATTTATCGCTCTTCTAAATAATCAAAGTCCTATTGTACTAGGCAATTCTGAGTTTTCACTGACTCTACTCGACCTGAGTGTCAAATGCAGAAAATCCTAAATCTGTATTAATCATACATCATAATTAATTCCTAAATATCTATTTAG
>MU224133.1:8012947-8032339 GCA_018584345.1 Thuja plicata | reverse complement strand
CCGCTCCTGCATCCATCCCCATCTGTCGGGCGGGGATGTCTACCTAAACTGTCCTGGGTCGTGGACCCTGCTGTGCCCTCTGCTATGGCAGAGGCATCTGTACCTACTGTACCTATGGCTGCACTACCTGCGGGGGTACCACCTGTCCTCTACCTGCTGTACCCACTGGATCTGTAAACCTCAGGAAGGGATGAGTGATAAAATGCTCCCTATACTTGGCAGTGACGCCAACATTCACTACATCCCTCAGGTAATACCACTGAACTGGGACCAATGATCAGATGTCTATCATAGTACGCCCCTGGTCTAGTGTGGTACCCCAACCTCTCCTCACCTCATTAGTGAATCTCAAGTATACCATGTAGTCCTGTGAGATGTCCTGTAGGCGACCGAACTGCCGCCATACCCGCCTCTGCAAAAATCTCTCAATCACTGTGATGGTGCGACCAATCATCACACAGGGGCAGAACATGTGACTCAACTACTCCACCGCATTGTCCCAAGCCTCTGTAAGCCTCCACGGCCTCCATATCACTGTTGATAGGTCATCAAGCTGAGCTCACCACTGATCAGTCTTACCTAGCGCGGGCTGGGTAACCATGCATCTGTAGTTGCATATATAAGGCTCCAAGGGCTGCCTCATATCCTCGCATATGGGTTTGGTGACGGGAAGATGCTCCCATGCCCATATCTATAGTATAAACACTCCAGCGGCCATACTCTTCGCCTCTCTGTAGACAATCTCATGCATCTCATGATACATGTGTGCCAGCATACACTGGTCCCATCCATAATGTCGTGGCCTGGCCATCATCAGCTGTAGCATCTTGCCCCAGCCACACTCTAGACCATGCTATCCATGGTCTGGCATCAAATAGCACCCAAGGAAGCATTCTAGCACCACTGGTAACCTGTGGGTCCTACCATATGAACCAATCAGCTCCTCCCATGGGATCACCCTGCCCATCACGAGAACATCCTGGAAGATCTCTCTCAATGCTGCTATGCCCACCTTGGGCCGTGTCTCGTACTCAACTCTAGTACTGACGAATGGTATCCTGACAATCCTGTGTATATCCTCAGGAGTGACAGTCATCTCCCCCTGTGGCAGGTAAAATGTTTTCGTCTCTGAATGGAAACGCTCAACCAATGCTCCCAATAATCTGTGATTTACCTGAATCTTGGGTATATCACATAGCGTGCTCAGTCACAAGGTCGTTATATGTGCGGTCTCAACATCATCTAGTTGCGCTATCAATCTGCTGATCGCTGGATGATGCGATCTGAATGCTATATCTAGAAAGTCAACCTACAAGGCATATGAACAACAGAGCACTATCAGTACTCGCCAATAATCAAAGCTTAATGCGATAATAAAGCATTCAAGACATCCTACAGACATTAATGACGCTGATGCAATCACTTTTGGATGCAACGTAGACTTTTGCACATACGAAAGGGTAGCATTTCGAGTGAAGAACATTTCTATTTCGCATGACAAAGTGCTTTCTATCGCATGAAATTTCTATTTCGCACGAGTTTTTATTCGGGATCGCGCGAGAAAACGCCTTTCACAACGGTTTCTCGTGCGAAATTGGGTCCACCCGCACACGAAACTTTGTTTTGCATGGTGCAAAAATGTTTTTTCTTGGCACAAGCTTTCCCTACAGGGCACACGAAGAAACTACTTCTTTGTGCGAAGACCTGTGACGTACTACCTAAAAACGTGAAAAACATGCTAAAAAATTGACCTAAATGCATGAAATTTGATTTGCGGAGAGGTTTATCGACTACTTACAGGTGGTCCGTACACTGCGGGCTGGCTGTGTCTCCTAGATCACTCGAATCAATGGCTACTATAGGGGACCACCATTTTGTCTTCTACTCAGAGCTCTCAATTCACAAAGTCAAAGGGTTGAAATGATTTGAAAATGACCCTTTTGTGCTTATATAGGGTTTGACCTAATTTTTCAAAGTGCTCCGTTTTGCATAAAAATTACACCACTACTTAATTTGACCATCCTGAATCTATTTTTGTGATCAAAATTGAAATCTGACACTTCTATATAGCTCAAAATTGCATTTTAAATTTTTTGGGACTAACGCGATTAGACGCTTGTGCAGTCACCCTTCTGACCTCTCTTTCTCATCGGAATCTTATCATATCATCATTTTCTAATATATTTGAATTTTTTTCTTCAAAGGTCAACTATGGTCAACTATGGTCAACCCCAGTCAAACTTGGTCAACCTGACCTTAAAATCACTCAAAATTGATTCTGAATCTTCTGAATTCTTCCATAATCTGTTCTGAGTTCTTTCTCTCTGTGATTTTTCACTCTTCATCATCATTATGACGTGTCATCTTTTGATTTCGCTCCTGAGGGGGCAGGATGATTACATCATTGAATCTATTCCAATCAATCTAATCAAATCCTCATCACTTGGGGCATATTCAGTTTTTCGTACCTCACGATCAAAACTGGGAGTTCCATGCTTTTCAATCACTTGGGGCATGTTCACTTTTTCATACCTCACGGTCAAAACTGGGTGTTCCATGCTTTTCAAACCACTTGGGGCATGTTCAGTTTTTTGTACCTCACGGTTAAAACTGGGTGTTCCATGCTTTTCAAACCACTTGGGGCATGTTCAATTTTTCGTACCTCACGGTCAAAACTGGGTGTTCCATGCTTTTCAACCACTTGGCGCCATGTTTAGTTTTTCATACCTCACGGTCAAAACTGGGTGTTCCATGCTTTTCAAATCACTTGACGCCATGTTTAGTTATTTGTACCTCACAATCAAAACTGGGTGTTCCATGCTTTTCAAATCACTTGACGCCATGTTTAGTTTTTCGTACCTCATAGTCAAAACTAGGTGTTCAAAATTCTTTCTTCTGTACTTCAGGCATTCAGACTATTCTTTGAATTAATGCGCTGCTCGCACATCAATTCAAAGAGGGGCAAAATGTAACACCCCAAAATTGACATCTTGCAACCCTAACCAATTTTGTTGCATTTATCGCTCTTCTAAATCATCAAAGTCCTATTGTACTAGGCAATTCTGAGTTTTCACTAACTCTACTCGACCTGAGTGTCAAATGCAGAAAATCTTAAATTTGTATTAATTATACATCATAATTAATTCCTAAATATCTATTTAGCTAAACAAACCTTATGATCGAATTAATTTAATTAATAAAGTCCTAGCACTTTAATTAAATTAAATTCACCCTCTTTAGCTGAGACACATGAAAAAAGAATTAAATAATATTTAATTATTAAAGAAATATCCTCATTTCAATAATTGAATTTAATTATTTAGATAATTGAGAAAAAGCAATTATGAGGTCATATTTATTTAATTAATTAGATATTCTCTCAAAAATCTTATCTCTATTTAGAAATGGAAACTTTGAATTAATTGTGCTTTAAAGAGAAATAAAATAATTAAATTCAAATAAAACAATATTAAATCAAAGAAAGAAAACAGTTAAAGCAGGAAGAAAACAATTTATTGAATTCCTTTTAATAAAGCTTTCTGTTTTTAACTGGCTTTTCTATTTGTTTTATTTCAAAAAAGGAAAGTTTCTATTCTGATCCTCTCAGAGTCTATAAAAGAACTCTCATTCTTCATTCAAAACCCCTGATTACTCACTTACTTTTGCATTGTTAGAATACTGAATTATTGTCTCATTTTCTTGATAAGCTCATATAGAATAACTTCATTTTTTGCAATAGCATAACTTCAATTTCTAGAATAATGGCATTTAGCAATCATGTTTAGATTATCTCACATCTTTCATTTCTTAGCATAATATTGCATTGTATTGCATTCATCATGATAAATCCTTCGTTCTTAGATTGGTCCATGGTTGTGAGACTCTCGTTCTGAGAGTAATTTCAAAAACCCCGTCTAAGACAGAAGGCAACAGGTCGAATCACGTAGGCAGATAAGATGAATAATCTCATACTCAGTCTTGTATGTACTTGGTGAAGAAGGACTATGTTGAAGTGTGTGGTTGATTAACAAGGCCAAAATTAACACATACAGGTAGAGATACTAGTGGAACAATCACAGGAATAAATGAAATTGGGAGAGATGTAGTCATCAAAGGAGGAGTATAAGTAGGAATGCTAGGTAAATGAACAAAAGAAGGTCCTTGACTAATGACAGGAGGAGTATATCCTAGATCTTGAGCCTCTTGAGCTAAAGGTTTAACATTTGAATGCACAAGATGAGTGATACCACATAATAAATTAACACCTTGATCACTATCACAAAGAATTTTCTTAAGATCCTTTATAGCTTGAATGGAATCTTGATTATGGTTTTCTTGAATAAGCCAATTTCCCATTTTATCAAGTTTGGTTGAAATTTTTTGCACTTGTTCAGGAGGAACTCTTAAAGCATCCTCCTCATCATGAGATGAGTGAGAAGAGTTATGCTCAATAGAAGGATTGGAATCACAAGTATTCAATTTGTCATCCGGGATCCTACGACAAGGAGAAGAAGATTCAGGATCAAAGGAACTCATGAGTCTATGGCTTCTTCTAACCGAGATACTATAAGTAGGACTAGAAGTGGTAAAGCTCATACACCAATGCAATGCAAATGAACTAATTTAGAAAAAAAAGAGTTTGATTTTAATTTTTGAAAGGGAAATGCAATAACATAAAAGAAAGCTAATCTAATATGCATGCAAGATCTAATATAAAAGATGTAAATCTAACACCAAAAAGAAAGAGTTGTCTATCGCGGGTTCAACAAAATGTAATATAAGAAATGTGTTACATATAGACACATTACATTTGAATATGTTATTACGGGGGTAAATAAGATGCTCTCCTTCTATCCTTAGATGTGCAAATGAAAGATCCAAGTTGATTAATCCAAAAGGAAGGATCAATGCATAAATGAATCAATCATTTGGAAGCAAGAATAAGGAAGGAAGATCTTAAGTACCCGGGTTTGATTGATTAATTTAAATATGAAATAGATGTAGAAAGATTGATAACTTTAATTGAAATGAATAGGATAAATGTACTAACCTTTGAATATTGTAGATCTGAAGAATGCTATTTTCTGGAGCCTGTGTTTAGTTTCTGGAAAATTTGAGACCAGATTTGGAATAGAAACACAGAGAGGAACAAAACCTAGAAATCTTTTTATGTTCTGAGACAATTCCGATTTGTACCCTCAAGTCAATGTCACCATTTGCCAAAATTTATGGTTGTGCCCTAGGTCACAATCAACCTAAAAAGTCTCATACTGAAATTCTATTTTTGGATCCCAGAAGTTTGCTAAAAAGGGTATTTGAATCTCCATCCTGATCTGCTGTTCCAAACCTATACTTGCAAGAAAAAGGGGTTTGTTTGTTGGGGGAGGGGTTTTTCTTGGTCAAACCCCAGTTTTGGAATTAACCTCAAATATATAATTGAAATTGTAGAAATAAACAAAGTAAAGGAAACAATTCACCTTTCTTATGTAAAATTCCTTGTGGAGGATTCGAATCCTTGAATCCACAAGTATGGATGTACCAAATGAATGTAGAATATATAATGTTGGATATATTCAATCAATTTCTTGTAGATCTTCAACACTAATCTTGAATGGGTTCTTGAATTGGAAGAGGCTTGGAGGAATGTGGATGGAGAAATCTTCAACAAGAGGGCTCCATGGAGCTTCAATCCTTCAATGGCCACCAATGGATCTCCTTGATGAAAATAGATGCTTGAGAATTTCTTGAGAATGGATGAATGCTTCAATGGCTACTTGGCTTGCTTCAAATATTACTTCTTCACCTTTGGATCTCACTCTTCAAGTCTTTGAAAGTTCTTGCAATTATGCTTGATGATCATAGTTCATGGTTAGAGAAAATGAGAGGAAAAAGCTTCCTTTTATATGAAATTAGGGCACAATCTTCTAGAGAGGAAAATATAGGAGCATTAAATTCCAATTGGACCCATTCCCCTAGAAGAGGACCTATGTTAAATATAATTTAGGATTTGTTGTCTCGAAGTTCGAAACAACCGACCTAGAAACGGGAATTAACTTTTTCCAAAGACCGACATTCAAAAAACCTGAGATTATAGAATTTGGGCCCTGAACCTAAAAAAGGTCTATTGTGACCTAGTTCAAGGTTGAGGTCAACCTTGAACCAAAAAGGTTGATCTTGATCCTGAGGCCAAAGTTCCAGTTTCTCAGTCTGGGTTGCCAGAAATAGGTTGGAAAGAGTGGAAATGGGGTAGAACAGGGGGATGAAGCCAGATCAAAGTCAGGAACCCATTCGATGCGCTTCATGACATGAACCAAAACCACTTAATCGTAAGGCTAAACCAGTCTACCATGGAAGTGCTTTCATATTCTGACTATACAACTACAACCCACTCTGGTTGGAAAACTTGTGTAAGAAGACCGAGACCTGCTAATGTGGTTTTTGTACCTTTCTTAGATGTAGCTTGTAGAGAAGGGATGTCTAATTCAATGGTCTATGGTGGATCATTGACACCTTTAGCTAATGTGGATTCCATACCTTCAGTTGAACCCTCTACATTGCCTTTATTGGGCGGGTAAGATTTGTTAAAGATATTAATTATTTCTTTAGTGTACCTTGCAGTTAAATGCATGAAGGCTCCTACTATAATGTGTTCTGGTCTGGCCTCCAAAGTGACTACATCATTCTCTGTTTCAGCAGTTTGCACTTCTTCTTGAACATCAAATTCTTCACTTGGCCTCATATCATTTTACAGTGCATACCTATTTAGTGGCCAAATTCCAGTCCTACAGAACCCAGCCATATTGTTTCATGTTGTCATTGCTTGCTTGAATACATGACTTGCAATAGTCGCTAACTCTTCTTGGCCAATTTTAATGTGGGGGTTATTTGACATCCATGTAGTTCTTTTTTATTTGAAGTGATTATTGAAAGGAGAGAAAACACTAACATCCAATGGCTATAGCCTATGGATGGTATGAGCATACAATGTTAACAAGTCAATTCCTAAGTGCTTGGCTTCTTCTATTGTTTTGAACTCCACATGGCTGCCATAGCCATCAAAGATAAGAAGCGCCCTATTAGTGGGTCAAACCTTTATAGGAATAGATGCTGCAAAATGTTGTAACCAAATAAGAAATAATTCCTTTGTCATCCATGCATGCTCTTGACATGCCATTCATGCACCAACCTCACAGTTTGCAATGTAATTTCTGATGTACCTCTTTTCTTTGAATAAGTAAAACCTCAGAATAGTCATTCCATCTACACTAAAAAAAGCCAAAAATGTGATCTACTCTCAACTTTTTGATATCAAGTGGGGTAGACATATCTGCCCCAATCTAGAAATCACTCTCATTCCACAGTTCCTTCCAAATTGAATATCGGTCTCATCACAATTCCAAATTCTACTAGATCCATAGTGGTTCAAATTGTAGATGTTCTCCAAGTTCTCATAGAATGATGACACAATAGAAGGTCGTAGCATAATTTCTTGATCACTGTCCACTCCTTCAGCTATTCTCATAGTCAAATTAGGGTTCCTACGATGAAAACCAATCCACCATGATTTCCCTGGCATACCATTCTTAATGGGTTTAGCCTATCCCCAGAAACTTGGGCAAAATTTGTTTGTTGCTGAATGATTAGCGGAATGTGCCCAATTTTTGTCATTTCCTTGCACCATTAGGCAATGTCAGCCTCCTCTTCAGATAAAATGGTACATAGTCTCCTAATGGTTTTTGTTGTAACCCCTGTCATCCATGACCTCAAACTAGTATCGGGGACACCAGAATTTATTGTTGCATTTGTGATTGACATCCCTTTCCCTTCTACACAGGAAATTTCTTGTCTCATGCCATGTTTGGACCATTTTCCTCTTGGATTTGACTGACTAACATGTCCAAAATTTTCAACAATAGGTTCTGCCTGCACATTAGGCTCATTGTCACATGTAATGTTTGTTTCTTAGCTGTTATCAAAAAGATTAATTCTTCATGGGGTATTCTATCCATTGGATCCATGAAGTGTACTCCACGGGTCACTCTAACTCTACCTCTATCTCTACCTCTTCCTCCTACCTCATTCACTTTTAGACTCTTTCTTCCTTCTAATGTCATACCCTTCCTACCTCTACCTCTACCTCTACATCTAACTTTACCTCGTGACATGAATCTTAATTTACCTGCATGAGGATAATCATATAATACTCAATAATCATTTAATAGTGAACCGAAACCCTTGACGATATTTGTAAAGTAAGAAACATTTTAAGGAAATGGAAGGATTTGAACAATCATTGTTTAATTCCATCACTATACATACAAGAAAGGAAGCATGCTTGATGGGAAAAACATTACCTGGAGGTTGTAGAGCAAAGCCCAAACTATTGCAGACCTAAGGAAAACATACATGTAATTGTGCACACATGGGTACAACATTTTAATGTGATAGTTAATACAAAATTATGTATACATAAACACAATTATGTATATGTTGATGACATTAAGTTTTTCCATTAGTATACTTAAAGTGAAAAACATGATAAAGGTCATTGGTATAGGCATAACCGAGGGACAACAAGCATACCTAACAAAATAACAATGTCTATCATGAAAATTCTAAGTATAGAATTGCCCGACGAACACTGAAAAGAGTTCAACTGATGACAAAGCATAAAGAACATAACTGACGATACAGTTTTGTGAACATCACCGACAGAGAAGAAAAGGCAGGAACCCGACGAACAGTTCAATTAAGGGACACCGACGGAGCAAAAAACTGACAGAGAAAAGAATGAAAGAAAACTGATAGACTGACAGAGCAGCCCGACCATCAAAACCAATAGTCAGTTACAAAACCCGCAAAAAGTGGATTTGACTTTACACATCATATAAAACATTGTAATTCTATTTATAGAGTTTTTATTTGTTTTAAAACTTTACTTGAGGGTCAATCAAGCATATTGTAAATGTTTTAAAGCATCCTAACGGATCTAAAACATAACTAACTAAAGATCAAGGTCAAGTTCTAAACCTTGGATCTAAAGTTAATCTGAAAAGCGTGAATCAAGAATAGAGCTAGAAACTAGTATAAATAGATGTTCAATAATTTGTAATAGAAGAGAATTGTAATCAGTTGATAAATGATTGTATCCATGGAGAGCATCTAAGAAGAAGAGAATTCATGTAAAGTTCAGAAACAGATTAATTAGTTATCAAGAACACAGATAAGGCTACCGACGAGCAGAGACAAGGTATTATTCAAATCACTCAAGGTGATTACATATACATTGTAAGCTTTACAGGATTTGTTATCAGCAATTAGAGATTGCATATACTATCAGATCAACTTTTATATTGTATTTGCATTCTAACAAGTGCATCACAATAGAAATCCTTTTGTAGAAGGTGGACTTAACAATTCTTTGATAAATCTCTTAACAGAGTGCACACCTAAAGGTGTTGCTAAAGCTTCAAACAAAGTAGATCCTAACAGGTCTCCACTATAATACTCTTAACAGGGTAGATCATCAGAAGTGATCAAATTGTAAGCCTTAACCGACTCCCTTCTTATCTGCAGATAGTGAAGTTTTGTGGGTAGACATCCCCACCGTAGTTTTTACTTCCTAACAGGAGTTTTCTACGATATCATATCTTGTGTAATGTGTTATTTACTTTCATGTATGTTTCTTGAATGTTTACACATACAAAGAACTTATATTATGACTTCACATACATAAAGAATGAAAAACAAATAGATAGGAATATACAAATCTGATGACACAAAGGTTAATGGACCAATCACATAAAAAGTTTTAGAGGCACTGATTCACCCCTCCCCTCTCAGTACATCATTCCAATAATTCCAACATATGTATACATAATTATATATATGTATACATAATTATATATATGTATACATAATTATTTATATGTAAACATTATTATGTATATATATACATATTTATGTATATGTATAGATAATAATGTATACAAACAATTAATAAGAAAGCCCAATTTCAAAATTACAATGTACCTAATTGCAAGTGTTTAGGCATATAGGCTTGTTCACATGTTTTAGTTTTGCATTGGGAAAGGGTGGACAATGAATCCCTCATGTCCCTATTATGTCCATCGTAGGCCATGTACATGCCTTGTCTTGGACGCATGTCCAAACATTATGAAACCATATAAACTAAAAAATTGAACACATTTTCTTCATTATGTAGTTTTGTATACAATATACATGCGTATACATATGTATGCATGTAGTATACATGGCTACATATGTATGTATGCAGTATAATGACTACATTTTATTTATTATGTAGTTCTATATACAATATACATGTGTATACATATGTATGTATAGGCATGTATACATTTTTATGAAATGGATGCCATTTGAAAAAATGATGACAAAAGATACCAAAATGCAGGAACAAAAACATAATTCTTCATTTTATTGTAACCATTATGCCTACAGATAATTATTTAACAACAAAATGAAACCCTCCACAACATATACCAAATAGTAAACATTCTATGAAATGGAAAGCATTTGAGAAAATGATGACAGAAGAAACCAAAATGCATGCGATAAAATAAAAGTAGGTGATGGAGGAGGCAACTATGACATGATTAAATTTTTTTTATTGATGTTGTAACTATGATTGATATGGTAATAAAATGAATGAGGCTGCAATTTATGAATTTGGACCCTACGAATAAATATATACAGAATAGAAAACATATAATAAAATTTACTTCAAAGACAATAGTAAACTACTTTGCTGAATGACATAATTAATGAAAATGCTTACATGCTCTGTAAATAGTATAAATGTTTTAGACCCTAAGATTACATAAACTTGATATAAAATAATAAATTTACAATATATTATTCTATATAATCAAATGAAAACAATTTAGATTAGTGTACCAACCTGAACAAGGTCTCTTTGATAAGAAATGTGTAGAATCCTCCTTCACCTCTGAACTATGGAGAGAATATTCAGACAAAGTAGAGATAGATAGGTAGTATTTTTAGTAATGAAAATGAAGTTAAAATTCCTTTCATAAACTCATTTGAATGTGAAAGGTGATTGTATTAATTTGTGGTAGGTAGTTGATTTTTAATTTTGAATATTGGTGGGAAATATTTGGCCATTTCATACTTAATTAGGAAATGTGCAGCACAAGTTGAATTCTTATTGCTTGCAAATATTTGATCATTTCATACTTGCATATCCAATTTAATTATGATTTGTGTGGATTTGGTCTCATAAATTTTTTTATTAGTTTTTTTGTGTCTATTGGGGAGCCTTACACCAGTTGTTCACAATGCACAGGCAAAAAAGTTTGGGAGAAAGTGCATATGATAACCCATAAAGTTCTTTTATGTTTTTAAAATTGTCAAAACAATACTTTTTTATATTTATGTTTTTTAAGTTTGGTCTCATATATGAGGGACCAATAATTGCTCATTTGTATTTGTAATTTGAGTTAATATGTACTTTGGAACCACTTGCATAAAGTGGTTTTTGTAATCATATACATTTTGAAACAAGTGCCATTGTATAATATAGCATATATGATATAGTACTTTTATATTATATATTATAAATTTTTTTGGGAAGCCTTCCGACCAAATCAATTGAACCTATCATAATTGAAAAAAGTAATTTATAGAATATATTTAATTCATAAATAAATATTTAAACTTTACAAATAGTTGAAAAGAAAAAAATAGTAATTTATATTGGTTCATTGGTGTAAAATTAATTCATTATTCGTGCACAACCGCATGCAATAGTATATTCGGCAAGTACAATAATGATAGAGTGACTTTATTTGTGTTAATAGATTTGTATGTTAATCACATGAAGACCACAAAAAGTTTAATTTTTTTATTTATTAATTACTTATTCATGATTGAACATGTATTAAGAAATCAAATAAATAAGATTTAGATTGATTATATGGTCCTTTCCCTAATAAAAAAAAAAGATAAAGGAAAAAAAACAGAACAAAGAAAAAATGGAACCGAAATAATATACAATGAATGCTATGCAATAAAGTCTACCATTTGCAGGAGGAGAAACAAGTAATCAGACGGGTGTTGCCATTTTTCAGAAGTAAAGTAGAACACGTGGGTTATCTAAGAATTATAACATACTGCCATCAAATGCTTTAGTGATAATAATATTTCATAATCTTTCTCTTTTTGTTATCGTCTCCTATGTAGGGGATAAAGCAGTGGAGAACAGTTGCTTGTATTCATTAATATGTTTCCAATTGCTTAAAAGATATGTCAGGAAGGAAGACCAGATTTGAAGAGAAGCAAATTTGGCACAACATTTAATTGATTGAAATTAAAATTTGATTTGATGTAAAAGTGGAATCCATGCCTTAAAAAAGGATAGTTCCAACTTCTCATTCGGGCTGCTGACTTCTCACTGAATTTGACAACTAAAACATGGCCTAACCATTTTCAGATTTAAAATATTAAGTTTTTTATATATATTTGTTACATAAATAATTGAAATATTACTTTTATAATGTACAAGTAGATAATAGTTTCGCAATCTCTGTTTAGTCTAATTTAATTCATTGCAGATATTAATGATGGTCACCTTTGAGTGTAAATATGTGAAGACCGCCATTCAAACATGCAATGTTTCATTAGATAGATTTATTAGCATTACAAAATTTAAATAGATATTTTACAAACTATTTGTTCAATAATTTAAAATAAATAGTATATTCTCTATAAATCAGTTAATTTCAATTATAGTATGTTGTTTCATATATATTAAACATTATTTTATATTTTTGAGTATTATTATATTATATTTTAAGTTAGCTAAAAAAATTAAATAGATTATTTCTAAAAATTACTAAATATTTATTTAAAAAAACTATTATATATCTTATTTAAGTGTGACATAATATTAGTACATTTTTCCTTTATATTTTGACTAGTGTCTTTATGTTTTTACTAGTGTGTAAAATGATATATTTTATATGTAAGTTGGAAAATAACTTTATTTTAGCCTATCTTCATCAAGGCTTATTCTTAAACTCTAGTTTCAACCCTAATTTAAAAGAATCTTCTAGAATTGAGAGAAAAAATTATTAAGCAAGTCCATTTTTTATTCAATTTTAAAATGAATTTTATTAGCAATGTATCAGCATCCTACAAGTATATTGTATGTTTGTTTGTATTCTCACTACAATCTATTATCACTAAATTCATCAAAAATGTTTGTAAATGTAGTCTACTCTTTATTAGATTCAGAAAAATTGTACAAAGACAAACATGTTATTTGTCAATGAAAACTGGCAAGATCAATTTTGTGAATCAAAGTTCAATTCCAAATTAATTCAAATCTGAACACATAGAGATCACCTGAATCAGAATAATTCATAATTAAAATTCCAGATCAACAATGTAATTCTGAAATTTAATATCATAACAAATAGACTTTAAATCTTTATATAATAATATATCCTTATCAGAATAAAAGTCAAATATCCCTACATTTAATTTATTAATTTTTCTATTTATTATGATATTCATTTTATTGTGGTGATATGTTTGCAACTCCATATTTTAAAGTAAGAGCTCTGCTTTTATTTAGTTACTTTAATAATTTATATAACTGTAAATTTTCCCTTACAAGAAGACATCTCAAAATAGATTCAGTCAGTAACTACCGGACTATCATGGTAGCTGCCAGTCAGTATGCTAGTTTTGATGTGTTCTGAACTTCTACTGTCATGCATTCTGTCTATTACTGGATAAATCTGTCAATTGTTTGAGACTGTTCCTCTGTCAACTGCATTTAATGCTCAGGCTAAAGGATACAATCTATCATATCATACATGTACAAGAGATCTTTCTACAAAGATAATGTTCACGTCAGTTTTGGAAAGAGGGCGAATCAGATTATCAGTTTTACCTGCTCCTCGATGCACTTTCACCTGCCATTCTATTAAATCAAGTGACAATATCAATGCCCATTTAACAAATGTCACAATTATCTTATAATCTTCCCAAAAATGTGCTTTTATCTCCACGGACTACATTTTCTAAATGAATATTGGATAACGTATGATCAATTTTTTCGTAAACATTTTAAGAAGTAAAAATTGCTTCTGGTTTGAGAGGTCTACCTTTGAAAATGTTAGAAGATCAGTTTGCCAAACAAATCCAGAGAATTCTTTATATCTCCGTCGAAAAATATCAGTAATATAAACATGACTGAAGATAGTATTATAATCCTTGATCTTTCCAACCCAAAAAATAAATTAGGCCATTCTTGATCTAGTTTGAATCCGACCAGTACGTATGCAATTGGAATGCGAATCAATCTACAAAGCAAATTTTGTAGATGGTTTTCCTAAAAAGTTTCAATCAATGCTTTCAAATAACACTTATTACGATGCATTGTTGGAGAAAACAAAATCACCATAATAATTATGATATATTTTGAAGCTCTGCAATCAATACCTACAACTCTCTGACTATGATGCTTCCACGTTCACGAGATGTATGGGAACAAAAACAATGCTTCCATTAAATATCTAGTTAAATCAGATATCTAGTTAAATTAGTTAATAAAGTAATGCGAGAATAAAGTAATTTTGTGGGAAAATTATTATTATTTTATTAATTTTTAATTTTTAAAAAAAAATTTTAATTTTTTTTTTAAAAGTTAATAATTCAAAAATTAAAATTTGCACCGATAAAAAAAAATTGAAATTTGTAAGAAAATAATTTTTTTTTATAATCTTATTTTTTAAAAGTTAATAATACATATTTTAATTTAAAAATATATAAGTTAAAAATACATATATATTTTAATTAAAAAACTAGCAACAAAAATGATAAGTTCAAAAATTAAAATTTGTAAGAAATTTTTTTTTATAATTATAATTTTTTAATAAGTTAAAAATACATATTGTTCAAATTAATAAAAAAAATGAAAAATAATCCTTATTCCAATTCCACATTATGGGATCCAAACGCAGAATAGATTAATTCCTAGTCATCTTCTAGGTGCACCAAATAGCCAACCTTATTCTAGTTTTGGTTTTCAGGATTAATTAATCCGAGAATAGGTCCTTATTCTAGAATAGGCCTATTCTGGATAAGTTACTAGGTTGGAACTTATTATTTACATCTCTCCACAAACACTCAAGAAATACATGGTATTAATAATGGTGGTACAAAGAGCATGCTCTTTTTTTTTCTTCTAATATTCAAAAGCTCCCTGAATTCTCTTGTATTGGCTCTAATGGGCATGGATTCTTCTCATGTTCTTTGGTGAAGAATCTAGTCATCTTTTGTTTGTTATATATACATTGTTTAACAACCCTCCAAATTCACCAATTTCAAACCATGAAATTAATCTTTTTTTGCAAAATCTCAGGACCCTTCTTATTCATATAATCACGCTTTTTATGCAGAAGATCTAAACCATCATTCACCATTGTCATTGTAGCTCCCACTTTAGTGTGACTCTCTAACACATACAAAGTACATAATTTGCTCCCTCTAACAATCACTAGAGTTCCTTTTTGTCATGTTTCATGCACTTTATTTAAAAGTGACACTACACCCTCAAGCATCTAATTGCCCAAATTGAAATTAAGTTTCTTTTGAGCTGAGGGACATGACTAACATTTGTAGTAGCCAACTATTTCTATTTTTCAATTTCAACAAAATATCTCCTTGTAGTGTCATGAATTGTAATAAGCCAATTTTTATCCTTAGTAAATTCAAACCATCGTCATATGCTCATGAGGTGACCTAATCCTATGTTATAGGTTTAGATACTTTGTAATTATCTGTAATGCCCAAAAATTTGGAAACTAAATTAGATTTCCCACAACCTATTTAGTGTAGCAATAATGTAACTAAAGTGTAATAATTTTTTTTTTTTTTTTTAGTAACAACAGAGACAAGCTACATTAATTTAAAGCAACATAGTATGGTCTCGCTTGATATTTCATTTAAGTAAAATTGCAAAGACTATACATCTACCTTAATCAATAAGGATACTACAAACTTTGAAATAACAAAGTGTCATGCACTTGCATACCTGAGTTTTTATCTAATACTTATATATTGTGCTCTTGTTCCACGTTCTAAAGCCTGCATACAGAGCTACAAAACTAGATGTATAATAAGAGAACCAGTAGTAGTTAGGTGTATGATCATAAAAATACTCCCCTCTTATATATATATCAGACGGAATAATAAAAGGACACTCCATCTTAGATTACTATAGGGGGGAATTGAAATGTGTGAGACATGAAGTAAGGGACAAACATATCTATCTAAATGCTTAAGGGAAAGATTCTGAGGTCCCTTTAAGGTTTTCATTAGATAGCTCTCTGAAATTTACATTCACATAAGAACAATTTTTATTTTTAAATTACATGATAAACTTCTAAACCAAATTTCATAAAATGTCAGTTGAAAGTAAATTTCCTAAGAGATGAAGATTAATTTAAGATACATTCTATTGCAAAATAGTAACAACAGGAATGCTCTCCTCCCTTCCTATGGCATCATGAGACCTCTGAGGCCCTAGCCAACCCCCGAGCAAGAAGAAGCATTATACACCATTATGATCGGTGGTGAGCTTCCTATCCACAACACAACATCATATAGACAGGTAGTTCAATTAGAACCCTAATGACTCTAACATTCATCATCCTAGACATCATTGAGTTAATATTTCCTAAAATGTTGATATAACCTCACATAAAATAAACTTAATCATGTTACATCTTGATACTAACAACTTGAATAATCATAATGATAATGTATGATCAAGGTAGAGAGTTTCATCATTTACTTACAATATTCCTCCAAAACTAATAGCTGAAAAATCATATTTTGTGAGTAAAAATTATTAATAATATAACAACTTGAAAGTAAGTACTATCATGACATAAAACATTGACTTCAATAGACCCTGAAATTTTACATGCGATCCCTAACATTCAACGATTCAAATTTAAACTTAAGAAAGCAATAATCCCTAAAATTCCTTAAGAGAGTAGCATAAAACGCTCTATTAAATAAAACAAATCCCTAGTACTTACAATCTATAATGCAATTAATTTCTCAACCTCACCCAATTTTCTTTGTAATAGAAAGAAATTCAATGTTATCTTTGTTTTGATAAAACCCCTAATCTTTGTAAATGTAAATGCAAAACTAATCAATGATAATAACTTGGATAATTTATTATTTATTAATGACGTTGTTTTCAATAAAAAAAATTCTAACTAAACAAATAGAATAAAAGGCTATATTAAGGATGGACCATGAGAATAGTTATCCACTCTATAAAAGCTATAGTTTGCATTAAAAGTCAACCAATAAATTCATACCTTAAATTAACAACATGATCAAAACTATATTTAAACATTATATCTCTACTATAATTAATGTTATATTGGCATGCACTAGTTAAAAATGTTAGAAATTCAATATCATATGATTTTTTTTACAACGCTAAAATAGAAATCAATAATTATTTTCATATAGTCGAGTGGCAACAACAAAAATTTCTATATTGATACGAGACCAAGGATATACTATATCATTTCCTGAACCCTTTTCTAATTTCAAGGCTACCTCTAAACTGAGTATACGGATAAATGCACTTGTCCTTTAATTTTAAAAGAAAACGTTTAAACACCACTTAAACTGAACTTAACGCCATTTAACCAGGAATCATCTAAATAAAAAAAACATCTATAATAGAAGGGGCACAGTAAAGATTTGTCTAGAAATCTCATACCTTCATACCCCTCCACAGTCCTTTTCCTCCATATCATCTTGGGAAACTATTACGTTTGCAAGTAGAATGCTCAAAGATCACAATTTTCCTGGCATTTGCAACTGTCCATGAGAAGTAAAGTGCAAGAAAAGTGACCCACAACATTCTCTTTTCCATTGCAACTGTCTTCGAGGCACACCCAAAAGAATCTATGAGCCTAAATGCCTCGGACACTTAATAATGCAAAATGAAGAGCCCTCTCTCATACAAAATGGAAACAACTTTGGAAATATGTAGTAGATATGTTGTCTGGGATAACTGGAGATGCCGAGTACAGCTCTAGCAACTAAGTTTCACTTCCTTTCTTCACACCCTCCTCTCTCTAGCGCTCTCCTTCCAGCACACACCTTCCTCTTTCTTTTTCGTCCCTTCCATAGCACACAGTGATGGTGCATCTTCGTAGCACGCAGCTACGCCCAGATTTGAGAATATTCAAACCCTCTAAATGCAGTCTTGATACCAGTGTTGGAACGACTGCCTGTAGCAGGGGTGGACAACCTCAGATCAGCTTGCAACTATCTCAGAAGACCCCCACACACCCACTAAGGAGTCTCACATCCAACCTGGTAATGGCTACAGCCAGCAGTCAAATGCACAGCCAGCAACAAGAGTAAAATGCCGCCCCCAATCTTGGACCCAGTGCGGCTAGAAAAAAAATGAATATCTCCATCCTTCCAACACTTATTCTTAGTCATAGCATGTAGTTTAGACTCACCGTCCCCAGCAACCAAAATTGAATGCCAAACAAGACTCATTCACACTCTCAAAAACCCCCCCTTCTCCCTTGAAACACTCGTCGGCCCCTTTATGTCAAATCTCTTCATTACCTGGCACACAAAATCCCCCAAAAGTAGACCAGTAGCTCCTGCCCTCTAAAATTAAATGCCTAAAAGATGCTAATCGATGCATGTATAACTTCTCCCATACGTAATGATCCAGTATTTGATTAAGATATAAGCATTTAACATTAATAGTCATCATTACTAAAAAAAATGGATTCAATTATCATAGGAATGGTTCTAATTATTATTATTAAATCAAATAGCAATATAAAGTAAGGCCTCTTTAACTTATTAATTAGATTCAGTAATGTTTGTTTGGTTTATATATATATATATAGTATTTTATTAATATAATATTGAACTAAATATATATATATATATATATATATAATTATTAACGTTCTAATCTGAAACATAATGAATAGGATTGGAATAATCATTACTATTATATTACCCCAATTAAGTGTACATTTATATATACTCCTATTATATAGTATTGAGACCACCATTAGGTGAAACTATGCAAGTGTTCATTCCAATTAAATTTATCTTCTTATATGACTAGAGACTATAACCATAATAACATCGCATCCTTCCATAATTGTTTGAAATATTAATAATCGTTCGCTTCGTAAGTGTATTCAAAAGATTAAATATACATCCACATGTTTGACAAAATCTCGAATAACTAAGGTGCCATGGTTCAAAGCCCATTTGATCGATTCTACAAAATTTAACCTTTCATTAATC
>MU224133.1:7938943-7956580 GCA_018584345.1 Thuja plicata | reverse complement strand
TCCATGTAAAAACTTGGAGTCTAAAAATGTATTGTAACCTGTTGCTAAATAATATATTAACTTGATGTTTTAGAATGTTGGGTTTCATTACTCAAAAGGTTTTTCCTCATATATCTCCATGTTTTTATCTTTTCCTCTAAAATTTCAATTATGAAAAATAAACTATGTTTATTCCACTTTTATGATATAGTAATATGAACTTGTATTAATTTGTTAAAATCTGTTTTAAAGAATTATTGAATATTAGATATGCCTAATGATCTTAGATGGCTTTCTAACATGCCCCCATTTCCCTTCACTTAGGAAGTGCAAAGTGCTAGTTTTAAAAACGAGCTATTTATAATTGTTGTTGGAACATCTACATTCGTAACGCATTGGGTTTGAAAAAGGATAAATTTAGGCCCACTTTCTTTACATTCATGCTTCCATAAGATTGTCTCATGCTAGGCTCGCCTTTACAAGAGTGTAAAATTGTAATGGTTATAGATGGCCCTGATATCATTATTCTATGATGTGAAATGTTTCAACTACACTTGGATTCCCTTAATTACTTATTTTCTAAATAGTTACCTATTGAAAAGTTGGTGAGTCCTGTATTCCTTTACGAGAAGACACCTGAATGACAACCAAACCAGAATTCTATCACATTCAAAGATGTGGCAGATCAGATTTACAACACACAGTCATCCTGATTATGCCCAACGTTGCTTGGTTGGTTGCAGGCTTTTTTCAATTACTAATTAATTACTTTAAGGTTTCTAAGTTTGATGGCATAAAAGTGACAAACATATTCGTCGGTGGTTGGCAGAAGCGTATAACTGGTATAAAATGACAAAGAAAAAACAGAAAGAACAAGGAAAATATGGAACTGAAATAATATACAATGAATGCTATGTATTAAAGTCTACCGTTTGCAGGAGGAGAATAAGGAATAAAATGGTATCTCTATTTCTCAAAAGTAAAGTAGAACAAGTGGGTCATCAAAGAATTATTAGACATTACCATCAAATGCTTTAGTTATATATAACAATTTATTCTCTCTCTTTTTGTTATTGTCTGAAGAAGGAGATCCTAAGAATGGGATAAAGCAGTGGAGAGCAATTAATTGCCTAAGATGGGGCCACTTTGCTTTTTTGACAAATTTTGGGTCCTTGTATTCATTATTATGTTTCCAAGTGCTTAAAAGCTATGCCAACAGTACATGATTTTCTGTAATCCAAATCAGTGGAAGGGGAACAAATTAGGCACAAGATTTATTGATTGAAACCATATTTTGAGTTGATGTAAAAGTGGAATCCATGGATAAAAAATTGTTTGTTACAAGTTCTAAGTCAGGGTGCTGACTCTATAAATTTGACAATTAAGAAACGGCCTGACCATTTATTCAGATTAAATAAAAATGTTTTAAAATTTTATTATGTAAATAATAATTAAAATATTAATCATACAGTTGGTAAATTAAGGAAGTTTTATAATGTTTTGTTCATAAGATATAATATTTGTGAAAGTTTAATAAATGGAGTAGCAAGTAATTAAATTTTATCTTGGTGTAGTAGTATTGAAATGAGTAACTTTCTATAAAGTCGCAATGTTTCACTTCTAAACATCATCTAAATGTAGCTAGTGCTAAGTGGACCACACATTCTCATATCAAATGAGTTAAAGTGAACTATTAATTATAAAATATAGATCAATGAATTTGACTCAAAAACTACTAATTAAATCCTCATAAAAAAATCTTAATTATTTAATTGTAAGAGTAAATATTAACTTCTTAATTTTTATTGGGGTTCACCACTTAGTGTGTTGGTTAAGTGGCGGTGTTGTTGTTGTCCACACCCATAGACCATAGTGATCATGTGCTTATGCCTTGGTTGATCCAATGTGGTCTTGGGTTTGGGCCTCAACTTTGTTATATAGGGATTAGGTCTCCCATTTATGGGGTGACTGCTTCATAGTTCCAAATTAAAACTTCTTAATTTCTATTTTATCTAATTGTATTTACCACATATAATAATGATTGTGACCTATTATTGTCAATATGAAAAGACTATCACTCATACTTCATAAGATTATATTGCATATATATTTGGAATGATTCATTAGATAAATTTATGAGCTATACATTTTTTTGTTAAAAGGTTGGTCACTATAAAATATTTTACATGTTATTTGTAAAATGAATAATACTAAAATATGGTAGACTCTATATGAATCATTAAACAAGCAATAAATCAAGAATTGCTTACCACTTATATGAATATTAAATGTTTAATGGAATCAATTTTTACTTTAAATAACACTTTATATTACTTCATAACACATTAAATATTGTTTTATTTCTTTTTTTTAATAATATACTATTATCTTTTTATTAATTTAAAAATATAAATAGAATTATTCATTAGCAAAATACTAAATACTTATTTAAAAAATCTATCACTTTTTATTTTGAATGTGACCTAACTTCCATATCATTTTCTATATATTTTGACTAGTAAATTACATATTTTGTGTAGAAATTGGAAAATACCTTTATCTTAACCTATTTCATCAATACATATCCTCAATATTTAGATCCAATCTCCATATCTAATAATTCATCACCTTGGTTCAAATCAATACATTCAAAATTAATCTAGACCATTTTAAGAATCATGCATCAAACATTTAGATTTGTTTTTTTTCAAATTGGTTCCATGTTAGCCTCTTACTAATTTTTATTAACTAATTAAAACACAATTTATTTTGAATTGTACATAAGACTAAGACTGGTGTATTTGTAATTAAATAGAGATTAACTTAATTCAAAAGAATCATCTATCTAATTCAACTGCATGAACATTACACTATCATTCAAGAAATATATTGCTTATTTGATTGTTGTAAATCAGATATTCCATTCCACGTTAGTTCACAATCTTGAATCATAAAGATCATCTCTGAACTCACAAAAGCGAATGCAACAATTTTGCAATCAAAATTCTAGATCAATAGATTCTAAAATTTAATTCGATGATGTAAATAAACATTTGACATCTATTTAATTATACATCCTCGTTGAACAATATCTCAAAAACAAATAAAATATCAGTAAATAACATGGTAGCTGCCTGCCTTTTCATTAGCTTGGGCAGTGACCATCTGCCAATTTGTTTGCTAGTTTTGATATGTTCTGGACTTCTGCTGTTATGCAAATTATGTATTACTGGTTACATCTGCCAACTGTTTGAGACTGTTCCTCTGTGAACTGCATCGGAGTCTATTTTATCCCTATTGTAAAAAATTGCTCATGCAATTGATCGGATGATAACAGAATACGTCCCCCGGTTGTTCTACTCGTTATTAAAACACGATTAACATCACTAAAGTAGAAACCCAGACTGTTAGTTAGAAGTGCATCTTAGCATTTACATTTTCATCTTTATTAAACTTTAATTATTTTTAAAGCTCTGGCTAAAGGATACAATGAACAATCTATCATATCATACATGTACTCATACACTGACCTTTCTATCAAGATCATGTTCACGTCAGTTTTGGGAAAAACAAAGGACTATCAGTTTCACCTGCTATTTGATGGACTTTCACCTGCCATTCTATTAAATCAAGTGACGATATCAATGCACATAAAACAAATATCACAAATCTCTTATAGTCTACCGGAAAATGTACTTTATTCTCCACCGACTCTATTTTCTAAATTAAAATTGGATAATGTATGTGTAAAACTATAAAAACAGAGAAACGAGAATAGTAGATTTAATTAGACAAACAAAGAATAGGTATAACACGGATTTATCATGGTTCATCAATTGGCTACGTCAACACTGAGCAGAGGAGGTTTCTTATTGAAATAAAAACATAATAGAATACAATGGTTACATCAGTAGCTTTATAATAAGCTCTCAATACAAAGAGTCAGAAGATGAAGAGTCTTCTTTTGGAGGGAATGAGTAGAAACTATCTTTGCATCAGTCATGCCAAATCTGTCCACAACTTTGTTAATGTAATCCTTTTGAGATAAAGTAATTTCTTTCTTCTTTCTGTCTCGTGTGATTGTCATACCAAGAATCTCCTTGGCTGCCCCTAAGTCCTTCATGGCAAACGTACTTGCCAACTTTGTTTTCAGCTCATCAACAATTCGAGAACTTGTACCGGTGACCAACATATCATCGACATATAGAAGAAGAATAACAAACTTGCCATTTGGAAGTTTCTTGTAATAAATACATGGATCATATTCACATCTTATGAAGTTTTGATCAACCATGAAGCGATCGAATTTCAAATACCACTATCGCGGGGCTTGCTTGAGCCCATACAAACTCCTTAACATGCAATAAAGATTTGCTTGCCTTTTTCGATAAATCCTTGAGGTTGCTTCATATACATCTCCTCATCCACATCACCATGTAGAAATGTAGTCTTGACATCAAGTTGTTTGAATTCAAGATCCACACAACTGCGAGTCCCAAAATAGTCTAGATGGTTATCATTTTGACAACCGGTGAGAAAATCTTAGTGAAACCAATCCCTTCTTGTTGAGAGTATCCTTTTACCACTAATTGATCTTTATAGCATTTTGTTCCTCCGCCTTCATTTTTCAGTTTACAAATCCACTTGTTCTTAATTGGTTTCCGATTTGGTGGTAGAGAGACCAAATCCCAAGTGTGATTACCTTCCAACGAACTCATTTCTTCATTCATAGCAGTCATCCATCTATCTTTATCACTGCTTAACCAAGCAGCCTTGTAATTGGCCGGTTTAGCTTGCTCAGAGATCAATAATTCGGGCTCTGCCTCTTCAGCGAATAACAATTCAAAGTCTAAAAATTTCAAAGGAATTTTCTTCTGTCTGGTTGATCTCCTCAATCTTGGATTAATGCTTGAATCAAGATTGTTTTTATTGTGTATCACAGTCTGTGAATTACTACCAAAATCTTTTATTCTTTGTTCAATTTCACTTCCATTCTAAGAAGATTCAAAATCAATGTGTCTCTTTCCCGATTTACGAGCTCCTTGAGTCTTTTCATAAGTCCCACGACATGCATCCAGACCATATGCTGAATCAGTAGACTACCGAGTATCACCATGTTCAACAGAGGTTACACCGTTTCCTCTGTCAGTGATTTTAGACGCAACTAAAGGTTGCGTAGAACGCAGAGAACAGTTGTGCGAAACAACTCTGTGTTGTTGTGGGGGCAGTCTTTCCTAGTAATTGCAGAGTGACGAGGAGACTCGACGGGTGTTGAAGAGCCCGAGTTAAAGGAGGAAACCGTGGGCACCTCTGCCTCTTGATAGCTGACTCCCTCCCAAACTGCAATGCGATCATGCAGAGTGCCAACGCCATGAGTAGTATGTCGTAGTAAAGGGGGAAAACATCATTTGCAGAATCATATGCTTGATTATATTGAGATAAGCTCTCACTTCTAGAGTATGGAGTGAAATCACAGCCAGAAAAACATTGTGAATTGGGGCCAATTTCAATTTGGGAAAATCAGTGACATTATTGTCACATGAAACATCATTATTTGGAGATCGGGTATTATAAGAAGAAAAAATAGAGTCATGAGATTGTGTTATGGACGGAATTGGGGATAAAATAGAGGAGGATGAAAAGGACGTGTGCTGAGGATTTATTGTGGTATTGGTATGTGCACCAAGTTGTGAACCAAAAAGGGGGTATAAGTGGACACATTTTTTTTTTTTCTGAAATCGGGTAAACCTGAACTTAGAATAGGCGTTTGAGGGTCATGCACTCAAAATTAGAAGATGTATAAAAAATAAAAATTTTAGTACTCTGAATCTAGTTTCTAAAATACCATTTAAAAAAAAACCGATAAGATTAAGAGGGTCAAACCTTGCTCTCACGAAAATATGTTCCTGATTTTTTTGGAAAAACATAACATAACTATTTCCGTGCACGGTACAAAAGATATAATTATATTCAGTATTTTTTAAATCCTCTTGGTAGAATGATAGGTAAGAGTGAGATCTAGAAGTTGTGTATTTTTTTGTAATTTTCCGATGAGTATTTTTTTTTCTGTGATTTTTTGAAGTGATCGCATCCTGAAAATTTGGTACCTGTTCGTGCACTGGGCATAACTTGCATCAAAATAATCAAAAATGAAAACTATTTTTTTAAAATTGTATAAAATCAAGTGTAGAACAATAATATGTAATTTATTTGTAATTTGATTGAGTATATCAAAAGTTATTAAAAAATAGTAGATATATGTCTTTGAGGACAATCAAGACATTGGTAAAGAAAATTAAAGTTTACTATGGTAATGTTGTCCAAAAATAGAAAAATTTATATGGTTAGAAAGCTAAGAAGATGTATGAGATTATGGTGAAAATTATAGAGATACCATGTTGACAAATTGCAAACCTGATAAAGATAAAGTCGAGAATTCATCTTACAAGATGAAAAAATGTCTAAAAGAACAAAAATGGAGGGAAAATGAGCCTCCAAGCCTTTGGCTCATTTTCCAAAAATCTTCCCAAGCCATAACCCCATCGGGTTTCTAAATTTCAAATAACCCAATCGATTTATGACAAGCAAAAAGTACATTTTTAACTCCTCCATAACTCAATCGAGTTTTGGAGAATAAAATGCACAATTTTCACTTCTTCAAAACCCGATTGGGTTATGAAGAAGCAAAAATTATGCTCTCTCTCTCTCTCTCTAAGGAAAGAAAAAGGGAGTGCATGAGGAGAATACAACAAGGTACATCATCAAATGTAAGAAACGTAAGTGATGAAAATGAAAACGTTAATGTTAATGTTAATGTGACAAATGCACCATTTCAATTTGATATCATTAATGAACAAAATGCACATAATGAAAATGAAAATCAACAGCATACACCAATTAAAATTAATCCAATAAATGCACCTAATTCATCTAATGAAAATGTAGAGCATGCAGCTGTGTTCACACCTCCTAGAATAATTTGTAGAAAACCAACGTTTCTAATTGACATTGATGAAAATATTTTGAGGCCAATGCATGATAAAATGTCAGAAAGAAATTGTAGAAGAATTGTTAAAAAGATTTGGAATAACTATTTTGAAAAATTAAATCAAAGTGGAAGATGTCAAGTAGTTGTTTAAATGATTAAGAATTTGAAATTTTGAAATTTAGAGAGACAATGACAATTGTGGGGTAGAGAACATCTGAAAATAGTACTGAGAGAACGATTGTGAGAAATCTATTTGATGCATACCAAGCCATTGGTTCACAATCACATAGTAAAGATGCTAATGTTACTCGACGTGTCCTCACATCAACTATAATGAGAAAGTAAATGAAAAAATATCGTATAACAAGAAAAACAAGCAAGTCATTAAGGATAGGTAGATCAACATTACAAAGAGCCTTACATAGGTGAGAAAAAATTGAGGATCCAAAATCTAATTCTCTTTGGTCATTCTCAGGTAGACTCCCACGTAAGGACAAGGTTGTTGTTGATGCATTAAGAACATTAATTGAAAAGTTTTGGCGTGAAAACACAAGGGTTTCACCCAACCAAAGAGACGTTGTTAGGAGGAGAAACTAATCTACAAATCGTATGCCACATCCAAAACACTTTTTGGATATGACACAAACACAATTTTATGAAAGATTTCTCCAAAGATTTCGTCAAATTAAAATTAGTCAAAGATTTTTTGAAATGACAAAACCCTTTTACGTCATGTTTGTTGTACTTTGCACACTAACACTATTTTGCAGGAATGTGGTCTTCAAGCACCTCCTACGTCATCAAGAGATTTTATGTCAACTGTATTATGCAATCGAGATGATGGTTGCATTTATTATAAGATGATGTGTTTGAATAGATCTTGTAGTGCATGTGGTGGTATGAGAAAGTTGTGGATATGCCACCATCTAGAGAGCACAAATGAGATTGGAAATACACTAGTTTCTTTTGGAAAATACAAGATAGTAACTTATGGTCTAAAAGATGGAAAATAACTTAAGAGGTGTGAGTTAGTAAAAATTGATATATGCGTAGCTGAGTTTATGAATATTTTTCAAGAGAATCTAGTTGATGAGTGCATATGTCATTCACATCGAGCTAGGTGGTTGGATGAGAAATTCAAGATATGTAAGGACACTTTTCCCCTTGGTACTATTGTCTCCATTGTTGATTTTGCTGAGTATTATACACTTAAACCTCAGAATGAAGTGCAAGTATTGTATTACCATTCTATACAAGTGACGATCTTTGTACATATAGCATTCTTTCATGCACATGATCTTACATACAGAGATAGAAAGGTTTTAAGAGAGTATCACTTCTACATCATTGACGATCGCACACATTCATCAGAGTTTTTGCAAGGTTGCTTCAAAATTTTCTAAAAAAATTCAAGGGAAAGAGGTATTGAGTACAACCAACACATAATATGGTCAGAGAATTGCACCTCGCAATTCAAGAATGCAAGTATGTTCTATTGGTTGAGTAGGATGCACATGACAAGTGGCGTTCAACATTTTGCAATTTCACAGAGGTGGGCATGGAAAAACCAAGCATTATGGTGTGGATGCATGTGTAAAAAGAGCTCTTGCCATAGAGGAATTGAAGTACAAAGGTGGTACAGAGTTAATAAATGCACAAACAATTGTGCGATGGTGCAACTCTATGATGGGAATAGGTAATGATGGTAATTCTATGGTTAATAGGTTTTCTAGGTTGATAAATGAGTCTAACATTGAAAACTATCTAGATTGTTGTACACTTACAGGATCAAGTGACATGCACTCATTTAGAAGTTCAAATGCAGCATCACTGGGTATTTATACTAGATTAATGGCATGTTTTTGCTTGTCTTGTATGAATTTTTCGTGGGAGGAATGTGACTTAAAAGAGTGGGTTTACGAATGGTCTTATACACCTTTGCAACTGATTGATACATATCAACTTCCTAGAGCACTACAATTGAACCAGTTTGAAGGATCAACGGATTTTGATCACATATCTGGCCTAGTTGAACCAGGTAATTTCTTAATTTATTCTTCATTTTTGAGACGAACTCTGTTGGACCTACTTGAACTCATTTTCTTAGGTGGTTAAGTGTTTAGGGTGTTAACTTATCCCTCTATAAATTGCAGGTCATGTATATGCAGTTGTTGCAGACGAGAACAATGAGGAAGGGACTGATTACTTTTTGTGTCATTGTATTGAGGGCAAAAAGAAATTGACAACTATAGTCATTGATGGAGAGGGTATTGAGTACCCAATAGGATCTGTTGTTGTGACAGGGACATGGCTTAGAAGGTACGCTATCAAAATATAATTTTCTTGTTTGACGACTTTGAGACCTCTTACCATCATTCTATTACACTTTATATGTTGAATTTTGTATTCATTTATGCTTCTATGAAATGCAGGTACCCTATCAAAAAATCCAATAAGTGGTTGTTTGAGGACTATGAGACACAGACATATTTTGCATTACTCGAACCTTCTTGTTGCAAGAAATATTGAATTGATAAAGTATACTATTAGACCTTATAAGAAGAATTTACAGAAACTTCTTGAATCTGAACATGAGGCAATACATGACACAATAAGGGTTAGAGATGATCTAGAAGGTTCGCTCAATTAGTTTTGGGCCATCATGAAGAATCATTCTACAGATGGTAGAATTATTTTGACAATTTTGTATATAAATTTTGTGAAACAATCTAACTTTGCTTTTTTGTAAATATAAATGACTATGAAGTGGTCTACACACATATTTGGAGACTACATTTTGCATATTGAAAGAGGATAAAATTGTATATAAAAGTGGCCATGGGTTGACTTGTATATATCAAGGGTCCACATTTTGTATAGTTTATTGTGTCTTTGTATGTATCTTTGTCATGCATTGTATTTATGTATGTATGTTCTTTTTCATATTATATCTTTTCCATGTACTCTCTCTCTCTCTCTCTCTCTCTCTCTCTCTCTCTCTCTCTCTCTCTCTCTTCCAAAGCAAGTACCTTGAAAATATTCTTTCAAACCAAAGTAATAGGAATAATCTACAATCAAAATTATGGTGTAATATGTTATGCTTTGTGGACGTTTGAATTGTTTTACTTCTATTGCTGCCCAATTTGTCTTAGTGCACCTTGGGAACACTTCGGTCCGACTTGTGCCAGAATGTTCTTGATAGTTCACAAGAAAAAAAAGGTCTCCCCTAGGAATTACCCATCCAATTGGAGCTGATGGTTTGGTCCCATGACTAACGGTTTGAAAGATGCATCATTGAGCAACTTTCAATTGAGCAACAATGCAACTTTTTGCACCAACCGAGATAGGGTCAGAAAATGGAATCTGAGTGGAATCTCTTAGAGCTAAGCCATGTGCTTGTAGGCCTTCCCAATATGGTCCTTGTGCACTTCATAGATCTCTGATATCTCTCACGAGGTCTGAGATATGGCTCTCCAAAAATTTCTGCCCAATTTGGCTTAGTGCACCTTGGGAATACTTCGGTCCGACTTGCGCCGGAACATTTTTGATGGTTTGCAAGAAAAAAAGGGTCTCCCCTAGCATTTACCCAGCCAACTGGAGCTGATGGAGCTGATGGTTTGGTCCCACAACGAACAGTTTGAAAGATGCGTCATTGAGAAACTTTCAACTAACCAAAAATGCAACCTTTTGCAGCAACCGAGATTGGGTTGGAAAATGGAATTCGAGTGGAATCTCCCAAAAATGAGCCACGTGCTTGAAGGCCTTCCCAAGATGATCCTTGTGCACTTCACAGATCTTTGATATCTCTCACGAGGTCTGAGATATGGATCTCCAAAAATCATTGCCTAATTTGGCTTAGTACACATTAGTAACACTTTGGTCTGACTTGGGCCGGGACTATCTTTGCATTAGTCATGCCAAATATTTCCACAACTTTGTTAATGTAATCCTTTTGAGATAAACTAATTTCTTTCTTCTTTCTATCCCGTGTGATTGTTATACCAAGAATCTTCTTGGCTGCCCCTAAGTCCTTCATGGCAAACTTACTTGCCAACTTTGTTTTCAGCTCACCAACAATTCAAGAACTTGTATCGACGACCAACATGTCATCGCCATATAGAAGAAGAATAACAAAATCACCATTTGGAAGTTTCTTGTAATAAATACAAGGATCATATTCACATCTTATGAAGTTTTGATCAACCATGAAGCGATCAAATTTCAAATACCACTGTCGCAGGGCTTGCTTGAGCCCATACAAACTCCTTAACTTGCAATAAAGATTTGCTTTACCTTTTTTGATAAATCCTTGAGGTTGCTCCATATACATATCCTCATCCACATCACCATGTAGAAATGCAGTCTTAACATCAAGTTGTTCAAATTCAAGATCCCACACAACTGCGAGTCCAAAAACAGTCTGGATGGTTGTCATTTTGACAACCGGTGAGAAAATCTTAGTGAAATCAATCCCTTCTTACTGAGAGTATCCTTTTACCACTAATTGATATTTATAGCATTTTGTTCCACCGCCTTCATTTTTTAGTTTATAAACCCACTTTTTCTTAACTGGTTTCCAATTTGGTGGTAGAGAGACCAAATCCCAAGTGTGATTACCTTCCAACAAACTCATTTCTTCATTCATAGCAGTCATCCATCTATCTTTATCGCTGCTTAGACAAGTGGCCTTGTATTTGGCCAGTTCATCTTGCTCAGATATCAATAATTCAGGCTCTGCCTCTTCAATGTATAACAATTCAAAGTCTTAAAATTTTGAAGGAATTTTATTTTGTCTGGTTGATCTCCTCAATCCTGGATTAATTCTTGAATCAAGATTGTTGTTATTGTGTATCACGGTCTGTGAATTACCACCAAAATCCTTTATTCTCTGTTCAATTTCACTTCCATTCTTAGAAGATTCAAAATCAATGTGTCTCTTTCCCAATTTACGAGCTCCTTGAGTATCTGCATAAGTCCCACGACATGCATCCAGATCGTATGCTGAATCAGTAGACTGCTGAGTATCATCATGTTCAGTAGAGGTTACACTATGTCCTTTGTCAGTGATTTTAGATGCAACTAAAGGTTGTGTAGAAGACAGAGAACATCTCTATGACAGAACTCTATGTTGTTGTGGGGGGCAGTCTTTCCCACGAATTGCAGAGTGAAGAGGAGACTCGATGGGTGTTGAAGAGCCCGTGTTAGTGGAGGAAACCGTGGGCACCTCTGCCTCTTGATCGCTGAATCCCTCCCAAACTACAGTGCAATCATGTAGAGTGCCAATGCCATGAGTAGTATGTCGTAGTAAAGGGGGAAAACATCATTTGCAGAATCATATGCTTGATTATATTGAGATAAGCTCTCACTTTTGGAGTATGGAGTGAAATTGCAGGCAGAAAAATGTTGTGAATTGGGGCCAATTTCAATTTGGGGAAAATTAGTGACATTATTGTCATGTGAAAAATAATTATTTGGAGACTGGGTATTATAAGAAGAAAAAACAGAGTCATGAGATTATGTTATGGATGGAATTGGGGCTAAAATAGAGGTGGGTGAAAAGGACGTGTGCTGAGGATTTGTTGTAGTATGGGTATATGCACCAAGTTGTGGGCCAAATAGGGGGTATAAGTGGACACATTTTTTTTTCTGAAATCAGGTAAACCTGAACTTGGAACAGATGTTTCAGGGTCATGCACTCAAAATCAGAAGATGTGTAAAAAAAAAATTGTAGTACTCTGAATCTAGTTTCTAAAATACTTTTTTTTAATTTAAAACTGATAAGATTAATAGGGTCAAACCTTGCGCGCACAAAAACATGTTCCTGATTTTTTTGGAAAAACATAACATAGCTAATTACGTGCACGATACAAAATATATAGTTATATTCAGTATTTTTTAAATCCCTTTGGTAGGATGATAGGTAAGAGTGAGATCTAGAAATTGTATATTATTTTTTCATTTTCTGATGAGTATTTTTTTTTTTGTGATTTTTTGAAGTGATTGCATCCTGAAAATTTGGTACTTGTTCGTGCGCTGGGCATAACTTGCATCAAAATAATTGAAAATGAAAACTATTTTTTTAAAAGTGTATATAATCAAGTGTAGAACAATAATATTTAATTTATTTGTAATTTGATTAAGTATATCAAAATTTATTAAAACAATGGTAGACATATGTCTGTGAGGACAATCAAGACACTGGTAAAGAAAATTAAAGTTTACTATGCCAATGTTTTCCAAAAATAGAAAAAATTTATATGGTTGGAAGCTAAGAAGACGTATGAGATTATGGTGAAAATTATAGGGCGACCATGTTGACAAATTGCAAACCTAATGAAGGTAAAGTTGAGAATTCATCTTACAAGATGAAAATATGTCTAAAAGAACAAAAATGGAGGGAAAATGAGCCTCCAAGCCTTTGGGTAATTTTCCAAAGCTCTTCCCAAGCCATAACCTGATCGGGTTTCTAAATTTCAAATAACCCGATCGAGTTATGACAAGCAAAAAGTGTGTTTTCAACTCCTCCACAACCCAATCGAGTTCTGGAGAATAAAATGCATAATTTTCACTTCTTCAAAACCTAATCGGGTTATAAAGAAGTAAACATTATGCTCTCTCTCTCTCTAAGGAAAGACAAAGGGAGCGCATGAGGAGAATACGACAAGGTACATCATCAAATGCAAGCAACATAAGTGATGAAAATGAAAATGTTAATGTTAATGTGACAAATGCACCATTTCAATTTGATGTTATTAATGAAAAAAATGTACATGATGAAAATGAAAATCATCAGCATACACCAATTTAAATAAATCTAATAAATGCACCTAATTCATCTAATGAAAATGTAGAGCATGCAGCTGTGTTCACACCTCCTAGAATAATTCGTAGAAAACCAACGTTTCTAATTGACATTGATGAAAATATTTTGAGGCCAATGCATGATGAAATGTTAGAAAGGAATTGTAGAATAATTGTTAAAAAGATTTGGAATAACTATTTTGAAAAATTAAATCAAAGTGGAAGATGTCAAGTAGTTGTTGAAATGATTAAAAATCTGAAATTTAGAGAGACAATGACAATTGTGGGGTTGAGAACATCTGAAAATAGTACTAAGAGAACCATTATGAGAAATCTATTCAATGAATACCAAGCCATTGGTTCACAATCACACAGTAAAGATGCTAATGTTACTTGACGTGTCCTCACATCAACTATAATGGGAATGTAAATGAAAAAAATATCGTATAGTAAGAAAAACAAGAAAGTCATTAAGGATAGGTAGATCAAAATTACAAAGAGCCTTACACAGGCAAGACAAAAATTAGGATCCAAACACTAATTCTCTTTGGTCATTCTTTGGTAGACTCCCACGCAAGGACAAGGTTGTTGTTGATACATTAAGAACATTAATTGAAAATTTTTGGCGTGAAAACACAAGGGTTTCAACCAACCAAAGAGATGTTGTTAGGAGGAGAATCAAATCTACAAATCGTATGCCACATCCAAAATTGTTTTTGGATATGACACAAACAATTTTATGAAAGATTCCTCCAAAGATTTGTTCAAATTAAAATTAGTCAAAGATTTTTTGAAATGAAAAAATCCTTTTACATCAAGATTAATTATGCGTGCACCACATGTTGTTGCAGGGTACATATTGAATTGTCCATGAATTATGATATATATCATCATTTTTGTTGCACTTTGCACACTAACACTATTTTGTAGGAATGTGGTCTTCAAGCACCTCCTACATCATCAAGAGATTTTATGTCATGTATTATGCAATCGAGATGATGGTTGCATTTATTATAAGATGATGTGTTTGAATATATCTTGTAGTGCATGTGGTGGTATGAGAAAGTTGTAGATATGTCACCACCTAGAGAGCACAAATGAGATTGGAAATACACTAGTTTCTTTTGGAAAATACAAGATAGTAACTTATGGTCTAAAAGATGGAAAATAACTTAAGAGGTGTGAGTTAGTAAAAAATGATATATGCGTAGCTGATTTTATGAATATTTTTCAAGAAATACTAGTTTATGAGTACATACATCATTCACATAGAGCTAGGTGGTTGGATGAGAAATTCAAGATATGTAAGGACACTTTTCCCCTTGGTACTATTGTCTCCATTGTTGATTTTGCTGAGAATTATACACTTAAACCTCAGAATGAAGTGCAAGTATTGTATTACCATTCTATACAAGTGACGATCTTTGTACATATAGCATTATTGCATGCACATGATAGCACATACGCAGATAAAAAGGTTTTAACAGAGTATCACTTCTACATCAGTGATGATCGCACATAGTCATCAAAGTTTGTGCAAGGTTGCTTCAAAGTTTTCTATGAAAATTTAAGAGAAATAGGTATTGAGTACAACCAACACATAATATGGTCACAAAATTGCACCTCACAATTCAAGAATGCAAGGATGTTCTATTGGTTGAGTAGGATGCACGTGACAAGTGACATTCAAAATTTTTGCAATTTCATAGAGGTGGGGCATGGAGAAGGCAAGCATTATGGTGTGGGTGCATGTGTAAAAAGAGCTCTTGCTAGAGAGGAATTGAAGTACGAAGGTGGTGCAAAGTCAATAAATGCACAAACAATTGTGCGATGGTGCAAATCTATGATGGGAAAAGGTAATGACGGTAAGTCTATGGTTAATAGGTTTTTTGGTTGATAAATGAATCTAACATTGAAAACTATCTAGATTATTGTACACTCACAGGATCAAGTGACATGCACTTATTTAAAAGTTCAAATGCAGCATCACTGGGTATTTATACTAGATTAATGGCATGTTTTTGCTTGTCTTGTATGAATTTTGAGTGGGAGGAATGTGAATAAAAAAAAGTGGGTTTACAAATGGTCTTATACACCTTTGCAACTGATTGATACATATCAACTTCCTAGAGCTCTACAATTGAGCCAGTTTGAAGCATCAATGGATTTTGATCACATATTTGGCCTAGTTGAACCAGGTAATTTCTTAATTTATTCTTCATTTTTTAGATGAACTCTATTGAACCTACTTGAACTCATTTTCTTAGGTGGTTAAGTGTTTAGGGTGTTAACTTATCCCTCTATAAATTGCAGGTCATGTATATGCAGTTGTTGCAGATGAGAACAATGAGGAAGGGACTGATTACTTTTTGTGTCGTTCTATTGAGGGCAAAAAGAAATTGACAACTATAGTCATTGATGGAGAGGGTATTGAGTACCCAATAGGATTTGTTGTTGTGACAGGGACATGGATTAGAAGGTACACTATCGAAATATAATGTGTTCTTTTTTGATGACTTTGAGACCTCTTACCATCATTCTATTACACTTTACATGTTGAATTTTGTATTCATTTATGCTTGTATGAAATGCAGGTACCCTATCGAAAAATCCAAGAAGTGGTTTTTTGAGGACTATAAGACACATAGACATATTTTGCATTACTCGAACCTTCTTGTTGCAACAAATATTGAATTGATAAAGTATAATGGTAGACCTCATAAGAATAATTTATGGAAACTTCGTGAATCTGAACATGAGGCAAACATGACACAATAAGGGTTAGAGCCGATACAGAAGGTTCGCTTAATTAGTTTTGGGCCATCATGAAGAATCATTGTATAAATGGTAGAATTATTTTGACAATTTTGTATATAAATTTTGTGAAACAATCTAACTTCGCTTTTTTATAAATATAAATGACTATGAAGTGATCTACACAAATATTTGGAGACCACATTTTGTATATTGAAAGAAGATCAAATTGTATATAAAAGTGGCCATGGGTTGATTTGTATATATCGAGGGTCCACATTTTGTATAGCTTACTATGTCTTTGTATGTATCTTTGTCATGCATTGTATTTATGTATGTATGTTCATTTTCATACTCTCTCTCTCTCTCTCTCTCTCTCTCTCTCTCTCTCTCTCTCTTCCAAAGAAACTTCCTTGAAAATATTCAGTCAAACCAAAGTAATAGGCATAATCTACAATCAAAATTAATGTGTTATATTTTATGCTTTGTAGACGTTTGAATTGTTTTACTTCTATTGCTGCCCAATTTGTCTTAATGCACCTTGGGAACACTTCGGTCTAACTTGTGTCAGAATGTTCTTGATGGTTTGTAAGTGAAAAAAGGTCTCGCCTAGCATTTACTTGGCCAATCGGAGCTGATGGAGCTGATGGTTTGGTCCCATGATGAACGGTTTGAAAGATGCACCATTGAGCAACTTTCAACTGAGCAACAATGTAACTTTTTGCACCAACCGAGATCAGGTCAGAAAATGGAATCTAAGTGGAATCTCTTAGAATTGAGCTATGTTCTTGTAGGCCTTCCCAAGAGGGTCCTTTTCACTTCACAGATCTCTGATATCTCTCATGAAGTCTGAGATATGACTCTCCAAAAATTTCTGTCCAATTTGGCTTAGTGCACCTTTGGAACACTTCGGTCTTACTTGCGCCAGAATTTTTTTGATGGTTCACAAGAAAAAAAAGGTCTCCCCTAGCATTGAACTGGCCAACTAGAGCTGATGGAGCTGACGGTTTGGTCCCACGATGAACGGTTTGAAAGATGCACCATTGAGCAACTTTCAACTGACCAACAATGCAAATTTTTGCACCAACTAAGATCGGGTCGGCAAATGGAATTCG
>MU224133.1:7854908-7926685 GCA_018584345.1 Thuja plicata | reverse complement strand
TTCACTTTTGCACTCCATGAGGAGAAGAGGATAAGAGAAAGAGTACTGGTCTCTCTTATGCCTCCTGAATCAACAAGAGAGGAAATCAATGAAGTCATGGAGAAATATGCAAAAATATTCTCACCTAGGTTGAGAGCTTATAAATTTCTAAGAGAACAACTTATAGAGCTGGAAGAAGACACTCACAAGATATGGAGTGGAATACTAAATCCTGATAAGAAAAGTAGCCCTGAAAAGGAACCTATCAACAAAATAGGTAACTCAACAGTTGAGTTAGATAGTGAATAGGTACAGATCACAGGACAAAAACAAACTGATGTTATAGATGATGACTAGTCAAAAGATGGTAAAGATGATCAAGTACCAGCAAGCCCCATCCACATAAACTTGGAGGATGAAGAAGTTACAAAAGAAGAACTATCAATAAAAGGTAACTTAGATGTTGATATAAATGATGATTCATGGTTAGACAACATTTTCGATACCATTACAGGAAAAGACTCTGCAGCAGAGGTTCAAAAAGATGAAGACATCAATGCTACAGAGGGTAAGACCGACGGACAGGACATAACTATTGACACTGCAACAATCAATACACCAACAAATATAAATATATTAATAGATGCTATTGATATACAGTCAAGTCAGGATAAATCATCTAAGAAAGATGATGATATATGCAAGGATATGGGTACCGATGAAAACAAAGGTGCATCCAACACTCCCAAGGATACAGATACTGAAATGAAGGATGCAATCGATGATCAACAAAATGTATCAAAAGATCAAAACAAAGAGACAAATGACAAAACTGATGATACATTGAAAGAGGTTGAGGAAAAAGAGAGAAGTGAAGGAGTCAAGCAAGATGAAGGGACAAAACGCAAAGAAAACATATCTTTTGATACACCCAAGGAACATGAGGAGATGTCTTCACCAAACTGGCATGTAGACTCAGAACAGATACACAAGGATGCCTCATCTTCTCGACACTCACCCACCAAGTCAACTCAATCTCACGCCTTACAGATGGTGGTACATCAATCCACCACCCAGCCAAAGAAGAAGAAAAAGAAAATAGTAAAGAAGGATATATTGGTTGTGACACTAGATGAAGTCATTGAAGTTCCAAACTGGGACATTACCACTTTGGACAGTGACAAACTTCAAGAGTTTGGAGTACTATGTCAGAGAAAAGCCATACAAAAGAAGATGATACAAGAACATAGGGAAAACATGGCACTTGACAAAGCAAAAGAGATACTCCAACAACTTGTTCCTGAAGTGAAGCTTGAAGAAAATGCTTCAGTAAAGGAACATATTGTTGTTCTTACCAATGCCATCACAGAGCAAGGTATAGATGCAGAACAAGCAATGGAAGAGCAAGCAGAAAATAAATATCAATTCAAGTTAATTGATAAAATCAGCCAAGAATTGGCATTGAACAAGGTAAAGCTCTCAGAACTCACTGAAGAATTAGAGCCAATGATTGCTGAAGCAATCACCTTAGTTCAAAAGATGTGCACACTAGAGAAATTTACAAAAGAGAACAGTGACAAACTAGCAGAAATAGATTCAAATGTCACCAAAAGTGCACAAAGCCTAACCTCTCATGCCGAAAGCATAAAGTCACATCATGACACGGTATTAGAGGCAAATAGGCTAAGGAAAGAAATATGGGATGCTGAAACATAATTCAGAGGTGAGATTACTGAACTTCAAGCACATATTCTACCAAATCTTACTATTCTGCAGCAACATATTTCTGATGCTAGAAATCTGATAGCAACCCCTAAGATGTCTGTAGTAGATAGCATCTAACATACATGTATAGATTTCACTAGAGCACATGGCTCTAGAAATGCTAAAGGAGAAATGGGAAAAGATGATGGACGAGATCAAATCCTCACATTCCCACCTTTTTGAAAAGCTTTAAGTACCTTTGCCTTTAGAATCAAAAAGGAGGAAAGGAAATGTATATAGTTATGTACAATATATATAACAGATGAAAAAGAGGAAAAGAAAATACATAAGGATATGTATATATACTTACACTTATTAGCATATACATAGGGGGAGTCATTCAAATGACTAAGGAAGAAGTATATACAGGTCTACATACTAATACACTCAGTATGTTGCACATATCATGTTTTTGATACTAATGTCAAAGGGGGAGATTGATGACATTATTTTTCCATTAGTACACTTAGTGAAAAACATTGACAGAGATCACTGGAAGACTAAAGCATTACCACCAGACTACAAGCATCACCGATAGATTACAAGCATCACCGGCGAACAGATAGCATACCCGACAGAATACAAAGGTCACAAGAAAAATGCTAAGTATAGAATCGACAAGCATCACCAGCGACCACAAGCATCACCGACAACATAGTTTTGAGAACTAACCTGACAGGAATAGAAAAGGCATACCTGACGACAAGTTCAAGAAAGGAACACCGACGACCAAGAAAACCGACCGTCAGTTAAAGAAACCGAAAATTGTGGATCTGATTTTTACACGATGGATAAAGCAATGTAATTCTATTTATAGAGTTTTTATTTATTTTAAATCATAACTTGAGGGTCAAGCAAGCTTTATGTAAATGTTTTAATGCATCCTAACAGAGCTAAAACATATCTAACTAAAGATCAAGGTCAAGTTGTAAACCTTGGATCTAGAGTTAACTTGCGATGCATGAATCAAGAATTGAGCCTAAGTTAGTATAAATAGATGTTCAAACTCAATTTTTAGAATAAGAATTCATTGTTGTTGATAGCCGCAAAGAGAATATAAGGAGCAGAAGGTAGGATTCATGCAAAATTTAGAAACAAAATACATCAATTATCAAGAACACACAAAGGCTACCGATAAGAAGATAAAGGTATTATTCAATCATGGAAGGATGATTACTAATATGTATGAAGCTTTATAGGATCTGTTATCAGCAATTGAAGATTTCATTTATCATTAGATCAAAGACTTATGTAGTTTCATTCTAACAAGTGCATCACATCTAAAATCCTTTTGTAGAAGGTGGACTTAACCATTCTTTCCAAATCTCTTAATAGAGTACACACTTAACAGTGTTGCTAAAGCTTCAAATGAAGTAGATCTTAACTGGTCTCCACTGTAATACTCCTAACAGGGTAGGTCATCAGAAGTGACCAAATTTTAAGCCTTAATCGGCCCCTTCTTATCTGCAGATAGTGAAGTCTTGTGGGTAACAATCCCCACCACAATTTTTACTTCCTAACAGGAGTTTTCTGTGATATCGTATCTTGTGTCATGTGTTATCTATTTTCATGAATGTTTCTGTTATGGTTACATACTAAAGAATTTATGATATGATTGCATATACATAAAGAAAGATGAACAGTTAGATAAGATAATTTACAAACTGATGATTAAGGGTTAATGGACTAACCAAGAAAAGTTTTAGAGGTACTGATTCACCCCTCTCCTCTCAGTACATCATCTCAATATAATTCCAACAATCACTACTATGTATTATATGTTGTCATCAATGAAAAACATACAATCAATCAACTGCTCAGAATCAAATCTCCAACAACCAACTTATCCTATCATAGGTCATGACTCTAATAAACCTTAGGTTTGTAAAGACACCTTAGATGGATTGAATTTACAATGAGACCAATCTACTTAAAATGAATGGTTGATCTCTAGGATCTAACCATGATTACAAATATGTGAATATGAACCAATGAAGACTTCTATCCCTGTCTAGTGTTTCTTGGGTGCCCTGCACCAAAGACCCCTATAACTTCCCAGGTGTACCAAAGGAACATTATATAGAGCATGAAATATACGCCTACAAACATAAATTCACTTAAGTCATGGAGTGCATACATATAGAGCATGAAAAATACACCTAAATAAAATGTAGCACATCAAGCATTAATTCAATTAAATCATAAAATTGCTTGTTCTGGAGAAAACATGTAGTACATACATTATGAAGCATAGACATGAATTCACTTAAGTCATTCACATTGTTTGTACACATGAATTTAGGTTATGAGTCATATACATGAATATACATGAAGTACACACATAGGTACATTAATTTATTGAAACACACATTCATATACGCAATTCATGTGAAACAAGAATACACTTAAGGCATAGACATCCAACCAACAAATTCAAGGATCAAATTTGAAGTTTCATATATAAGAAAATGAACAATAATAGCATACATATTAATACATGGCATAAATGCCAAATCCATAATAGAGTTACAAAAAATGACATCAACTATGTCTAGGTCGATATATACAATGTACAAATGTCACACACACACACACATACACACACACATACACACACAAATATATATATACAAAATTTGGTCATTCAATGACCACAACTAGATCTATACAATGTCTCGATATATCTATGACTGTGGTGGATCATCAAAATTGAGCTTCTTCGCAGTAGCACTTGGGTCACTAAGTCTCTGCACAAGAACAATTCAAATGTTAAACCATATATATTATCTCAAAATAATATCAAAATAAATAAATATTGGGCTGTAATTTTCTGACAGTTGAATTATTGATTACCTCATCTCTTTCTCCTATGCTTGGGTTGAATGATAAAAAAAATGGGCTCTGTCATGGGTGAGAGGGACTCCTAGAAAAATGGAGAGGTAGAGGAAGGATGGGAAGTGGTGAAGGGTCCTATAACAGGAAAAATAAATAATACAAAATACATGTTATATACAATAAATACTAAAAACTAAAAAATGCATGGACTAAAAAGAAAATTTATACCACAACATGAGTTGGAACTCCTATGCTGGAGGGAGCCAAAACCATTGATGAATCAGTTTGGACCTTTTCCTGTATGGTAAAATAGAAAAGATGTTATAGGACCGAGAAATACTAGATAATGCAAAAAATGTATACACTAGATAATACAAATTTGCATACTAAAGCCTCGGCTGGATCTCTTATGCTTTGGCTGAATGATAAATGAAATGGGCTCCATCACGGGTGAGAGGGACTCCTAAAAAAATGGAAAGGTAGAGGAAGGACGGGTAGTGGTGAAGGGTCCTATAACAGAAAAATAATATAAATTACATGTTATAAACAAGAAATACTAAAAAATAAAAAATGTATGAACTAAAAAGAAAATGCATACCGCAGCTGGATGTCTTGTGCTAGGCAAGGGATCCCTAGGAAGTGGAGAAGGGTTCACCTTGTTTGAGGCAGCTATGACCAATTCCTATATGAAAATTTGTAGAAAATGACATACTAATAGAGGAACATGATTTCTAAAATATTTTTGAACAAACATGAATGCAATTGAAAATAAATATGAAAACATGTTACCTCCTCCCTCTCTTGAACATCAGAAGTGTCTGGGGCATTCATTAGTTCAGTGAAACCCAATTGATTCTACATGTATAATATAAAAAAGTCAAGTGCATTCATCAATATAGACTACATTGAAATGTTCATAATACATTTCAACAAATATACTTAAATTGGACTTAATTACCCTTTTTCATTTCAATGTCCCCGATGATTTCTTCCTCTTTCCTAATGACCTCAAGCTTGGTGGGGTAGGCTAACAAAAAAAAAATTAACATAAGATAAATAATATGATACCACATGGGTTCAATTAAAACTATAAACAATAGGTGTGCAAAATATGATACCACATAGCTCTGTAAGCCAAAGTTAATGGCAGGAAGGGTGACATCCTCAATCTCAGAAATATGAGCCCCTGACAAGCCCTATAAAACACCAAATAAATACATAAGAAATAGTTTACAATGAAGATTATGATTCACTTGAATTCCACAAATGATTATCCTCCACAACTCTATTATCACAATTTTATAAACAAATTTTACGAACCATTATTACAATATAAAAATTTCTCTTCTTTCACACACAAGACTATTATTTAACAATTTTGTAGTCGTAGTTAGAGAAGGATGGTCCAGATTGTATTTGTGCGGGTCAGAGGTTAGGACCACTTTTGCAGTAGGTAATAGGACTGTTGTAGCCTGGCAGTGAGTATGTTTTAGTGTGTTTAGCCTTAGCATCGAGGGATTTAGAGTGCTTTTAGGTTGAGAGTATGGTGCAGGAGTACCTCCTAGCACACGGAGTCTCATGAAGATTGTAGACCATTGATGTCCTCAGTGCACTATTGGCCCAAAGGGACCCAAGACATCTTGTATTTTAAGGCTTTAGAATTAGTCTATCATTGAGATCCAATTGTGAGATCTAGTTCCAAGTTTGAGAACTTATAAGCCACTTGGTACACTATGGTCATGGGATATGTACTATGGTCATGGGCTTCAACTCTGCATAAAAATGAATTGTCCAGATTCCCCTGTGTCTTAGCCTTCGAATGCAACCGGTTTGGTGAAGAGATCTTACCTATAACTCCAGTTATCGTGATTTTTGTCTCTGCAACTCTGGTTTTTGTTCATTTCTAAGAGTTTCACATTATTTTTCAAGTTTGAAGCATTTCAACCATGGGAATTGGATAATATCTGGTGGAAATATTCTTTTTAATATGCTTTCAAAGATTCTAAAAGTTTTTTTTGTGTTGATGCAAGGAGATGACCATATGATCGAGCCCTAGGTGTATATCTCAATGTATGCACCAAATCTGAATATACACAGTAGTGTATAACTTCTAGAGAACCGAGAACTAAGGGCCCTAATTGTGGATTTGAGGTTGTTTTGTGAATACCTAAGTGTTCCAATTGGTTTCAAAAGGAAACACTTCCATTTGCTGGCTGTGTACAAGGAAATCTCAGCCTTCAAAATCTGTTGCAAACAAGCTCAAACATGAAACATTAGTGGGTTAGCACATGAAATCATTTCAAAAACCATGAAAGAGAAAGAAACAACAATGAAACTCCAAGTAACATCAGATTGAGCTAAACAAGCATTGCACCCTATTACTTGTTGGATTTTATCTTAAGGAATATATGTAGATGTGCTCTCTCAAACACAAATTGACCAAAAACCCAATGCAATGCAACAATGAATGCAAGATTGATGGGCAATAAGAGAGATTCAAGAGCTAGTATGAAGAACTAGTCTCAAATCTTCCTCAAGATGATGGATTAAGCTAGAAATGATATTCAAATGCAAGAAGGAAAATATGATTCATTACCAAGATTTAACCTATCATGTGATTTCTAAGTGATTTAAGCAAAAGATGATGAAAGCATAAAACAAAAATGAAAGCCTAAAGCAATTTTAGCATAGTAACAATGCACAAATGAGAGATGAAAATGCAAGAGAGGAAGGATTCTTTTATAGAATTCAAAAGGGAACGGACGGTTGAGATTAAGAGGTGGAAGAGAGATGAGTGGCTGAGATTGAGGGTTAGGTTGGAAAAGTCAAAGTGGGATTGTGCACATGATTAGAGGTAAAGTATCTTTTAATCAAGATTAGTAGATTATTAGCAATAGGTGGGATTTTAGTGGGAATTTAAATAATGTGATTTTATTTAAATCAAGTTTAGAGGAATTTTAGCTTTGTGGAGGGATTTAATAAATATGAATTTACTAAAAAGGGGATTTTTGAGGGAAATGTATTTAAATAAAATACATTAGGATAGTATTTATAAAATATATAAATACCATAGATGAAACTATTTAATTAATTTAATTAAATAATTAGATGAGCAAAAGGGAATTTAATATTAATATTTTTAGACGTCTACATTTTGCCCCTCTTTGATGTGGAGTCGCAAGTGACATTGCCTCAAAGACAAGAAAATAAGTTTCCCCAAAGGAAGTGGGTTTTTAGGAGTCAAGTCAAAGCGACGACGGTAAGAGGTGGTGCCCCCTCAAGCAAAGGATGCAACAAGAGAACGTGTGTGGGATATTCTCAAAAAGAGAAAGTGTAAGAGGAGGAAGGGAGAAGAGTGAATAAATAGAAGCCTTCCAAAAATGCAAGATACAGAATGAGTATGAATGCAACTAAAAATACAGATGGAGGAGTTGGGGAGTCAATTTGTGTTGCAAATATGGAAAGCACATCTGATTTTGATATTGCAAAAGGAGGTATGCATCAGGTGTTAGAAAACACAGACGACAGGATTCCTTTGCATGGACTAGATGCTCAAACAAAGCACACTGCAAAAGATGCATGCATTAGTGGCCACCAGTCGCAATGCACCAAGATATAGCATATTGAGGTAGTGTTGAGTAGGTTTCAACTGACACAAAAAGATAAAATCAATAAAGAAGGCCTCGTGACCAAGCAGTCATTTAGTCCAAAGTTCTTGTCATGAACAAGATTGTGTGATGAAGGATTTGATAAACCGACGTCGAAAGGATGCATCCTGATGGGCAAGGATTGGATTTGATTTGATTTGATTGAAAGATTCACTGGCAAAAGCTGTGAAACGAATGTGGAGCAAGGATAGTCGGTTTGAAAAATAGATTTTGTGAAAAACATGATCACAGGCGCATGAGTCAAAATGTCACTAAAAGCTAAAAATGAATGATAGGGAAGGAAAGAAAGATTTATTGTAATTTTTTGAATGATTTTTGAATTTATTAAATTTTTGCGATTTTTAAATTAATTGTTTTGGATTTTTTACACATTTTAAGTTGTATAACAGGATTAATTTAATACAATAATATACAGGTGAGAAAAGAAAATGGAGGAGAAAAAATTTTGGGAAAAAATAGGGGCTATAAGAGGGGCTAGAGGGCTAAAGAAGGTCATTTGCAAATAATTAGTGGAGAAGAAAAAAAATCTAGAGATAAAATATGGCAGATGAGAGGATGAAGGGATAGTTGGGTGAGCGCGTGCGGATCCACAGACGACCTGCGGAGCGGCCGACACTGGTGAGTACATCAACTGAGACCTCACTTGTACTTTTAGTTAAGCTTTTAAAGCTTTTAGGAGTGGGTAGAGGTCATAATTAGGGGGGAAAAGTGGTCCCAGACCGGAGATGGCACTTCTCAAACTGGCGTCTGCAAAGACGCCGATCCCCAAATTGACGTCTGCGTAGACGCTGACTCCCAAACCCACGTATGTGCGGATGAAGGTTCCAAACCAATGTCTGCGAAGATGTCAGACCCAGACCCATGTCTTCGCAGATGGGGATCTGTGAGCAAACAGCTTGGAGACACAGGTTAAGGAACCAGTGTCTCTGCCCAAAACTGACGTCTGCGCCGAAAAAAGGCAGACACCAAGGGGGAGAGAAAAGGAAGACCTGATGAGGGCTAGGGATGGGTCAGGAATAGACCTAGGGACATGATGCTCCATATGGGAGGGGTTAGGCTAAAATTGAGAAGAAAGATGATATTGACATGATGGTGTTTGGATTTTGCTAGAGTAGTTTCCACCACTGGGATCGTGGGAGCACTGGCCACCCACGATGGAGTTGGAAGGTCAGCTAATAGAGGCGGACTGGGGATTTTTAGCAGCTATTGGATTAGATTATGTGCCCTAATGGCCTAGGATATAGGCACATAATGGGATGATGACTGCGTTGGTCGACAGGGGCATAGCGATACTATGACATTTCATCTGCCTACTAGAGAGGCGACGATTACCTTGGAGGATGTATGGAGGATTCTGCGCATACGGATTCATGGACTGGTCCCTCACTATAGACTAGAGGATGAAAATCACTACATGCAGCTGGCATTCAGGAGGCCCTTGAGGAGGATACCTAGGTACAAGACATGGATGCCCTGGGAGCCGACAGTTGACAGGAGACTGCGGAAAATAACACTATTTGTGGCCAGATTGATCAAGGGGAGGATGCTGGCAGACTTATCAGGCCATGGTTTTGGGATGGGGAGGTCTAGAGTATTAGCAGAGATGCTTGAGAAGGGGACTACCTACTGTTGGGGTATATAGTTCTAGGACAATTATACCATGACTTACACATGGCTGCATACCGCGGGGTGCGCAACATGGGGACCGGGGTCACATTGTTGCTAGTGTGGGCTTGGGATCATATTGCATTGCTCTAACCTATGAGAGTGTGAGAGCCCTACGCATGCAGGTATAGGATACCACTGAGGTATACCTCTGTAGGCTAGACAGGATATTGGCAGCGACTGATCGATGAGATCCGAGTTTTTTGTTGGACACCATACAGGTTATGTGAGCCATGGGGAGCCATGGACTGGTAGACTAGAGTGGAGGGAAGATTTGAGGACTTTATTTATCTCTCATACGCTCAAACAGATTTCTTTTTACTAGGGAGGACTATCTACCAGATTGAGAGTTATAGGCCATCTTGGGTGATGAGGTAGTTTGGACTATAGCAGGAGGTGGTGGCAGAGGATAGCTTGCATCCTCATGTCACTAGGGAGGCTAGAGTCTAGGGCAGGTACACTGGTGCTCTAACAGTGAGTGTGATGTGATAGACACTGGCATAGGTTGATTATGTGGCAAGGGCAGACGTAGTAGGCGTAGGTACTACTACAGAGTATGCGGCCTGGTGGGCCACACACGCACCACTATGACTCACAGATCTAGGACGGGTGACTACACATGTGCAGCCGACAGGTGACATAGATGTTAATGACAGGATAGTAGTAGGAGATGCCCCAGAGACATCGACAGTAGGATAGAGGAGGGAACCATAGAGGAGGAAATTTTGGCCATGGACTAAGGCGCAAGAGGAGGAGGAGGGGGACAGGATGAGGGGCCATAGAGGCCATCAAGAGATGGGAAGGATCAAGCACCTCAGGTGTCAATACAGGGGCAGGATCCATAGGGGCCATAGGGGCCACCCACAAGATACGTGTCACAAGAGTCACATGATACCATCATCGCAGAGCGAGACAACCTACAGACCAAGTGTGCATGATTACAGGGACTATTGGGATGGCACAGGTGTCAGAGACCAGTTTGTAGATGAAGATGACTTAGATATAGGGATTACTAGCTATAGAGACAACATGGGAAAATAGGGTCGAGGGTGCACTTGACACCCTACAGGGTAGAGTAGACGCAGACGAGTTCTCTATGGTGGACTTGACACAAGATGATACTGAGCTGCAGATGGAGATAAGGACATTGACAGACTAGTTGGGTACCCTTACGAAGTAGATGGACTAGGCCATAGATCATATTATTTCATTAACCTCGGAGAGGAATGCAGCTTAGAGGTGAGCTGAGGCGTTTAGGGCAGAGCGACACATTGCTCAACAGGAAGCTAGTGCAGGTGGGATGGCCCAGGTAGTATCAGAGACCTTTGCAACACACAGGAATTCCACTAGAGATGGTAGGGAGGTAGCCCACTATCGGGAATTATACCATGAGGCAGTGCCAGAGGGGCAGAGACGGTTAACATATACAGAGTGGTCTCGATTGCAGAGCATAGGACAGATGTCTCAGGGATCAGTAAGGATGCCACCACGTCCACCACTAGGACATTGAGGACCATCACAGCCATCTGCATGATCCATCAGAGGGTCATGACACACAATTTTTCATTTTTGAGATGAGATGTATATGTATACCAGCACCTAGGTTTCTGGTGATTGTATTTTATTGATGACATGCATTGCATTTTTGACATGGATATATATATATATATATATATATATATATATATATATATGACCAATGATAATTCTTATGATACTGTGTTGATTTCTATGATGTATGATGCTTATGCTTATATGAGTACTGACATTGATGCTTGCAAGATGTGATATTTTATGATTATGTATATGCAGTATGAAATGTTTAGATGCATGTACCTAGATGTATGTTTATGGTTTTGATGGATATATATTGTTTTTGTATTTTGGATGAAATTGATGCATTTATTATGTCATGGATGTTTTATTATGTAATGTATGCAAATGCAATGATCCTAACAAAAATGCAGAGATGATATGGAAATACAGGGATGCCACGGATGCAATGGGACCCATGTGTTTGGTGTGTGTCACTTTCTATTGATGAACTGAATAGAAAGACTGCAAAAGGACCGGGCATGGGAGGTTAGCAGGATGGAGGCTCAGAGTGTTAGTGTGATGGAAAGGAGATTGGACAAGATACGATTATACAAGGACCAAACTGAGTGATTAAATACAAGCAAGTATGTACAAAGAATCTCTAGCGAGATGAGATGCATTTGGATCATGCTAATTGATGCGTGCAATAGTTTGGAACACCTAGGGAATAGGGTTTTGGGAATGATATGGATGCAAAGGATGGGAGGAATGAGATTTTGACAGATAATGGAATGGTCCACTACGTGTGATGCATGTTGCCATATTTTCATCACCCATACTTGTCCAAGGTGCCTGATTGCCAAGTTTTCACCATTTGACAAAAAATTTCTCTTTTTCTCTTTTTCTCTTTTTTGATGTTCTCCAAGCGCCTGTTTGCCAGGTTTTTTCTGGGACAACCATTTTTTTAGCTTCTTTTTTTTTGATATTTTTTCAGGACTATTTTACACTATTTTGGTATTTTCTTCATGACTTTTTATGCTTTTTATGGATTTTTTTCAGGAACTAGAATATGCTACCATTTCCTCAGGTATAGAAGTGTCTGAGGTGAATGATGTTAATAGGATCATTCAAAGGATCTCCTTTAGGAGTGGATATTTGATATGCCCTAGAGCCGAAGCATGCAGTGATAATATAGGGGCCCTGCCAGGTAACTTCAAATTTGACTTTGCTTTTCACGATTTTTGCCCACCTTTAGATTCTCTTTAAGGACTAGGTCACTGACCTGGAATTACCGTGGATGAATCTTTTTGTTTTAATTTATCTGAAGGTGATTTTGGTACATAATCAAGTGATCATATTCCTGTTGGTGTTTCTCATCTAATAGATCTAATTGCGTAAGGCATGCCACTCGATAGTCTTCATCTGTAATCATGTCCTTGAGTGACACATGCAATGATGGTAGTTCAACCTCTATGGGTAGGACAACTTCAACACCATAGACTAGGGAATATGGAGTGGTGCCTATAGGGGTGTGGTATGAAGTGTGATACGCCCAGAGGGCGGGGTTAATATGGAGATGCCAATCACAACCAATATCATTGACAACTTTCTTGAGTATCTTGAGTATGGTTTTTTTAGTTTCCTCATCTTGGCCATTACCTTGAGGAAAATATGGACTAGAAAAGCGGTGATGGATATGGAGGCGAGCACATAGATCATCGACGTGTTGATTTTTAAATGGTGTTCCATGATCTGTGAAGATAGTGGAGGGGATGCCGAAGTGGTAGACAAGGTGGTAGAGGATGAACTTTGAGATCTATACTCCAGTAGTTAGGGTAAGCGGGATTGCCTCAACCCACTTTGTAAAATATTCTATTGCTGTGATTATGTACTTGTGTCCTTCAGATGAGAGGTGGGCGATCTTGCCAACGAGGTCTAGACCCCAACAGGAGAAGGGCCATAGTGGTGCAATAGGTCAGAGGTCCTAGGAAGGAGCATGGTTCAGATTGACATGCTTTTGACATGGTAAGAACTTCTTGATAAACTCAAAAGAATCATGATCCATTGTGGGCCAATAGTATCCTATTCATAACATTTATTTGGCTAGGACCATGCCACTCGTGTGGGCATCGCAAATCTCATCATGTACCTTATGTAAATCCTGGGGAAGATTGTGATAGCCTCAACGATACAAGGTATTGGCTACAATGGTGTAGTGGGAAGCTCTTCAAATAAGGTTTTGGCATTGGTTTGAGGTGAGATGAGGAGATATGCTACCATTTTGTAGGTAAGTGTGGATATCATAGTACCATGGGGACTGGGGACCAACCAAGACACATACACAATTTGATTCATCATTCTCATAAGAAGGAGCATGAAGTTGCTCAACTAAGAATTCATACTATTCAGAATCATGGGGGATCTCCAAGAGAGAGTGAATTGTGGCCATTGCTTCAGCAACCTTGTTTTGTACCCGTGGCACTTGTGTTATTTGCAAATGAAGAAAGTGCTCTTTAATCTTATCAACCATCTCCTTATATGGCAGTATCTTATCATCTTTTGTTTGATACTCATCCAAGACTTGTTTGATGATGAGTTGGGAATCACCAAAGATATGTATATTTGTGATGTTCCATTCTATAGCCATGCACATCCCTATGACTAGTGCTTCATATTATGCAATGTTGTTCATTTAGGGAAATCCCAATTTGAATGAAATAGGGATGTAGTCACCTTGAGGTGTGACAAAAAGTATTCCCATCCTTGCACCATGAGTTGTCTAGGATCCATCAAAGTAAAGTTTCTAGGTAGGTTTCTCTTCTACCATTCACAAATGTTCATCTAGGAATTCTATGATCAAAGGATATGCGTCTAATAGAGGTGCTTCTACTACTTGATCAGTGATGACTTGTCTCTTAATGGATTTCCTATCTACGTATTGAATGTCAAACTCACTTAGTAGCATGACCCATTTTTCCATTCGACTCATGAGAGTAGTCTTAGATAAGAGATATTTAAGTGGGTCCACTTTTGAAATGAGCTTGACCATATGACTGAGCATATAGTGGCAAAGTTTTTGAGTGGCAAAAACCACTGCCAGACATGCTTTCTCCATAGGGGAATAATTAAGCTCATAACCCACTAAGGTTTAACTGATGAAATAGATGGCTCGTTATTTTCCTTCATCATCCAATTGAGCAAGGAGTGCCCCCAGTGCTATTGTGGTAGAAGAAATATATAAGATGAGGGGTCAACTAGGTACAGGTGGTACCAATATGGGCAGACTAGCCAAATATTATTTGATCTTTTCAAAACTCTTCTGACAGTGAGGATCTCATTTAAACTTGTTATCTTTTTGCAGGAGATGGGTAAATGGTTGGCATTTGTCTACTAACTGACAGATAAAATGATGCACAGATTGTAACTTCCCTTGTAGGTTGCACAGTTGTTGGAGTGTTCTTGGTGGAGACATGTCCATGATGGCTTGTACCTTTTTTGGATCTGTTTCAGTGCCTCTTTAGGATATGATGAACCCTAGGAGTTTTCCAGATGTGACTCTAAAAACACATTTCTTGGGATTTAGCATTAGGAAATAATGTCCAAGCCAATCAAATATGCACTCAAGCACATCTAGGTGATCTCCTCTTTTGATAGATTTAACTAGTATATCATCCACATAGTCTTCAATAAATTTATGGATCATGTCGTGGAAGATGGCTGTAATAGTGCGTTGATAAGTTTCCCCTGCATTTTTCAATCCAAAGGGCATCATATTATAGCAGAAGGTACCCCAAGGGGTTGTGAATGTTGTCTTATGCTTATCTTCTTCTGTGATATGAATTTGATTATATCCTAAAAATCGTACATGAGAGACAACATCTCATGTCCAGCAGTAAGATCTACGATCATGTCAATGTTGGGCAAGGGGAAATCATCCTTGGGACATGCCTTGTTAAGATCCCAAAAACCCATGCAAATCCAAACTGATTTGTTAGGTTTGGATACCGACACCATTTTGGAGATCCATTCTGAGTAGTCGATGGCACGAATGATGTTAGCTTGGAGTATCTTTTCTAGCTCTACTTTGACGAGTAGTACTACCTTGGGGTGCATCTTTCAGAGCTTTTGTTTAACAGGTTTGATGCTTGGGTCCACTACCAGATGATGAACCACCAATTTTGGGTCTAATCCCAGCATGTGGGAATAAGACCATGCAAATTTGTCTACAGATTCTTGTAAGAGAGCAATGAAAGTTGTTTCTTCTGCTTCCATCAAGGAGGCTGCAATGTAAGTGATGTGAGGATATTCCTCGGTACCCAAATTGACGGGTTTCATTTCTTTAATGAGTATTGATGAATACCCAGGTCTACAATCATGGATAAGAGGAAGAGGAGGGTCTTCATCCTCTGGCACCTCAGAGAGGTTTTCACCAGCGGATACACCCTTTATTTTTACTTTTTTGTGATCAGATAGTGCCCCAAAGGGGTTTTCAATAGCGGATCGATTTTTTGCTTTTTTATTTTTATTTTTTATTTCCATTTTGTGGTTGAAGGCCTCCTCTTCCATGAAGTATGCCTTTGGATCCATTTTGTACACATATGCTGATTCATGCCCTCAGTCAAGTTCTTGTTCTGTAGCTCTCATGAATCTTAAGAGCGCTTTGTCTCTTTGGAACTCATCAATATGCACGACACTTGATTGGTCCCAGTCAATGAGTTCAGGATGGACAAGGAGAAGGTCAATGAAGTTGATGGATAGTTTTTGGAGGAAAGCGTTACCCAGAAAGGTTCCTCATCAAGGAAATCATCGTAGGCTTTCATAATCTTTCCCTCAGGGATGTGTTCGACTTCAATGATTTCACCCAGGAGATTATCACATATATAGGTGTTTTCATTGGTTCCCCTAGTTGTGGAAGAGTCCATACCAAGATGCAAGTGCTTTTCTCATTTGGTGGGAAAATTAGGCTCTTTCATGCCATGCTCTTTGCATCCTAAACCACCTCCTTGATAATTCCATTTTTGCTTAACCAGCTTGTGAGTGGAAGGGTACTTGCCTTTGAATTAATTGAGGAAACCCTTGTCTGGTGGTGGGTCCTTATAAAGCCACTGGTTGATATTTGGTGTCCTTTCTTGGCTATTTAAAATGCCATGGGAGATGAAAGTGGTAGGTCCCAATTGTAGCGGCTTAGTTTTTTTTTGTTCTATCTTGCTTGGATTAGGTTTGCGACCTTAAGTGTGCAGATCAACTGGAAATGCTCCAACTGCGAAGGCATCTGATAAACTGTATTCTCCAAAACCATTTTTGTTGATCTTGACCATTGAAAGGGTGGATGAAAGGATGGTCTTTGGGTCTGATTGGGTACAAGACAAACTGGCGATAGAGGTGCCAATGTCAATTTTGGGATAGTGATGGGAATGTGGGAAGGAGGTTTCCAACGCATTGAAGTATGTGAAGGGTTTTGGATCTACGCGGATGGTGAGTTCAGTGTCGTTATGTGGGAATTTGATGCACTGATGGTAAGTGGATGGGATGACTTGCATAGAATGGATCCATAGGCATCCAAGGAGGATGTTGTAGGGAAGGTCAAGATCAACAACATGACATATCGTATCTTGCACTACAAGGCCCAACTGAATGGGCAAGGAAATAGTACCTTTTGATGTTCTTTCTAGGTTATCATATGCTTTGATTGTGATAACATTGTTCATTATGTCTACTTCAGTATATCCGAGTTGTTTAATGAAATTTGAGGTACATAAATTTAGGGCCGAACCATTATCTATCATGACCCATTTTATTGCAAATTTGTTGACCAAGATGGCGATACGAAGGGGGAGATTATGGTCTGGTTCAACTTGGGGCATGTTGGCTGGCTTGAAAGAGACTCTACAAGAGGCAGAGAGGTGGCCCATAAGGTTCTGGAATCATACAGGTTTAATGTCACTAGGGACACCAGATTCCTATAGGGCTTTGTTGAGGATCTCCTAGTGGATAGGCAAAGTGCGGAGTTGATCTAGGATGGAAATTTGGGTAGGGATATTCCCTAGGTGTTCCAGTAAATTGTATTGTTCTCTAGATGGAGGAGCAGCACTAGAACCCATGACCATTATTCTTCCTCACCTGGTGGTAACCGCATAGTGGTTGTCCACACCCTTGATATGGATGATATTAACCAAGGGTTCATCTTGGGAGATACAACTGATGAGATTATCATAATTGATGTATGTAGAAGTGTAATCTTTCTTGTCAGCATTGTCTCCTTGTTTTCCCTTCCCTATGTTAGGGGGTGGAGGAGGATTGGCAGGGCCTTTACCAGTGTCATGTCGAGGAAACACGTTTTGGTATATTTGCAGCTTCAAATTTGGTGAGGGTTGAGTTGCTGCATCGATAGCAATCTCCTCTTTTTCTATGAGATCCTGAATGTAATTTTTTAATTTCATGCATTTTGCAGTTGTGTGTCCCTTAACACGGTGATATTTGCAATACTCATTATCCCTATACCAAGCGGGTTTTGGTGCTAACTGGTCGAAAGTTTGTGTGTTTGAGTACATAATTAGATTGGCCTAAGCCATCTTTTGATATACGACATCGCTAGATTCACCCAGACGGGTGAATGTGCATTTTGGGATGTTTTGATTACATCGAGGTTTATTTTTTCCTCGAGGGACAGATATAGCATTGGTTTGATTAACAGGATTTTGGAAATTGGTTTGAAAATTTGCCCTTGACGGAGGATATGTTGGAGTGCGTTGTTGGGTAGTAACAGTTTGATACATAGGTTGTTGCTGATAGGTAGATTGTTATTATTGATAAGCGGGTTGTTGTTGGTAAGAAGGCTATTGTTGATACAAAGTTTGTTGTTGATACAAGGGTTGTTGTTGTTGATAAGAAGGTTGTTGTTGATATGAAGGTTGTTGTTGATACAAGGGTTGTTGTTTTTGATAAGAAAACACTAGTTGTTGGTATATAGGAGTGGGCGTGCTAGGTCTAGCAATGAAAATCTAGGCATGCTTGGTATTAGTGGCGCCATCAGTCATGACACTCTTATTCTTATTCTAGTACTAGGATCTATCATTGTTAGGTCTATCCTAATTCGTCTCTTTGTATAACTTGATGGTTCCATCATCGATAAGACCCTTTTTGAGGTCCATGCCTTTTTCGCAAATTCCTTGATATGTTTGCAGAGAGTTCATGTGGACATGATGTGCCAATTTAGGGTGTAGATTGTCAATGAAAATATTTACAAAATTCTTTTTAGGAGGTTGATAAGATAATCAAGTAGTAAGACCTTGCCATCTCTGGAGATAGTCTGTTAGGCTTTCGCCTCCTTTCTGCTTGGAATTGCACAAGTCTAGGAGAGATAACTCACTTTCAACAAGATGTGCATATCGGGTTACAAATTTCTTGGACAACCTGGCAAAGGACGTGATTGAACCATAAGGGATCTTATAAAACTATTCAAGAGATGATCCCCCCAGACTTTTGGGAAAGAGGCGTAGGAGGAAGTTATCATTGTATGCCACTTCTTGACAGGCCATGTAAAATTCTTTAACGTGGCTAGTAGGATTTCCCTTCCCCTGATACTTGTCAAATTAGGGAGTCTCAAAATTCTTGGGGAAGGGAACTACTATGATAGATCGGTCAAAGGGGTAGGGACACACTCCTTTGAATTTGAACATTTTTGTCTCGGTCCTAGCTCGGAGCTCCTTGAGAGCATTTTTTATTTCCTCCCACTCTTGATTGACTAGTTGAGGAGGCGGTCTACCCATTACGTTGGATCCCGGTGCTTGATATGGGTCAAAAGATGTTGGGGAAAAAGGAGGATTTTTGGGAGGATATTGGGGGGTGTGATAGGGATTGATGGATTTTTTGTGGAGGTGAAAATTGTGGTTGAGGTATGTATTGCTGCTGGTAGTGTGACTATGCTTGTTGATGCATTGGGTAGGTAGGAGGGACGCGGATCGGTCCTGCATAAGTGGGTGGAATAGTTGTGCTACTGTGTATGGGAGGATTGGTTTGCACGTGAGTGCCCCTAGTGGGAGGAGCAAGGTAATTAATGTGAGAAAGAATGCTGGTTTTATGAGGTGGGATGATTTGGGATGCTGCAAAAGGAGGCACGACCAAGTAGTAGGTGTAAACTAGTAGCTGCTATTGGTTAGGTTGTGCAATGGGCTTTGCGGAAAAGGGGTTGATGAAGGGTGTTTGCACTTGGGTAGTAGAAGGGTTTGCATTACCAGATTGTGTTGGTATTCCAAGTGCATGCATAATAGCCTAAGAGTAGCCCCAAGCGAAGGATGATGTGGTTTGTGCAGTTTGGCCAACTTGAGGGATATGCTGAGAGGTTGGCGGGTTGGTTGGTTTGTGTTTGCACAAGTGAAGGGAAGAGCGGTGCTGAAGAAGGCTGGGTGACTGCTAGTTAGGCATGGGTTGATTGGAGGCTCCTATGAATGGCATGCCATTAGTGAATTATTGTTGGGGAGGTGGCTAGATGGAAGTGCTTGTAGCTTGCGTGATTGGCGGTTGTGAGGTAATTGGTTACACATGGATTGGTTAAGCAATTATGGATTGGATGATGATTGGTTGAGAAGAAATGGGTTGCATAGGTTGGGATACTTGGACTGGTTGCGATGGTTGCAAGATCTGGGGTCCCATGATAGAGAGGGGTGTTGCTTGTGTGATTATGTGCACGATGGGTTGCGTAGCTATTGGTTGAAGCAAATGGAAGATAAGGGATCCAACTTGGGTTGTTCTGAGTCACGGATTGAAAATTTCTTCCACCACGGGGTGGGAGGATTCAGTTGGGTTGTTCAAAGATAGGCCAACTCACGGTGGCATAACCCTAGATGGTAATTGTATTCCTTCTTGTTGGAAGTTTCCAAGGATAGTGTGGCTATTATGTCCAATGATGGCATTGACCATTTGTGCATGACTAGGGTGGCTCATGAATGCTTCCATGACACTTTGAGTAGGGGTTTCATCTAGGTCAACCCATATATTCTCACTTGGTACCTGATTCTGTGGGTCAAAGGAGACCATTGCATTTTTATGGTCTATTGTTGGATCAGATGAACTAGCGGCGTAATTGGTGCCCATGTCTTTCCTCTTCTTGGATCTAGTTTTGGGTGGCATGAAATGAAGGTTGCTAATGAAATGCGGAATGCTAAAGAAACTTTCTATGGATGATATGCAAGGTGCCTAGGATGCAGGATTAAGGAATGATGCTAAATGCTAAAAGGATATCCTATGTATCTAGGATGATTTGGTGTGTCAAAGGATTATGAGTTGCTTTCCCTAATTGTAGGTTTGATGATGGTGTCAACCGAATACAGACTTATGGTCTTCAGAGGATGGGATTATTTGTTAATGCGAACCAACCTCTTGCTCAAGGTGATGAGGTTACAAGGACAAAGTGGACTATCCTAAGCAATGCTTAGCTAAGGAAGCCTAGAAAGGATTTGGATATAATAGGCCACATCACCATATCACTCGGTTTCTCAAGGTGATGAGGTTACAATACGACTAGTAGGCACATTGCCATATCACTCGGTTGCTCCTCTTCCTAAAATGCAAACTAAAGGGACGTAAGAAGAGGAGAAACCAAGTGATATGGCTATGTGCCTACTAGTCATATTGTTTGAAACAGACAAAGGCATTGTTCATGTTATACTTGCTTCTGAAATGTACAATCTTTTTGTTATAGATAATCTTGTCATATGTTATGCACATTTGGATCTCCTGTTTGATAAAATCAATGATATGTTTGTATTGTTGAGCCTTGTGAGTGGTTTCCTTTTGTTCTCTAATCAGAGGAGGTAATGGGGTCTTGAATTTCTTATGAATGCTTGGTTTTGACATGTTACAGGAAAAAATGTTTGCAATTGGAAAGTCATTTTTTGTTGGTAAATATCTTGATTGTGTTGTTCAATGGCAAGAATAAGTTTTTCAAATCACACATCAAGGCAGTGACTACACTAAGTGTGCTTTGAATCAATCATGGTCATTCAAATATAAAAAATAGTCCAACAAGGTACAAAACAACCTTGAGGAGCGGGGGATATGTGTGCAAATTTTGATCAATGTTAAACAAGCACAAGCCTACCTATGGAAGTTGGCTGAGTGTCAAAATCTTTGCCCATGCTAAGTATTCCTTCACCTCACACAAAGTGATATTGGCTTTGGCCAGGACTAGGCACATTGTGGGTTTTGAAAGAAATTCAATTCTCAAATTGCATAAGTCCTCTCATGCAACAATAATGCTTTCAACGCCCCTGGGAATACGCATGTTGGGTGTAAAATATTTGGGAAATCTGGGTAAATTTCACTTGGATAGATCCTTGCACAAAGATTAGGACACTTTCAGAGGTAGATCGGGTGGGCCTCTAGTTTAACCAGTGTTTAGTAAGTTCATCCGTTCATGAATACCCCCTGTAGTTTTGCAAGAGAAACTAAGGCGTATAGCCCTACAAGCACCCAAAATGTGTAGTCTCGCACGTGAGATTCAAACCTCTCGGCCCTACACAAGTTGAATGTACCCCTCTTGTAATCTTGTAAACAAGATTGAGACCATAAAGGCCCTACAAGCGCCCAATCGAGAGTAGTCTTGGCTTAGTAATATTTAGGCAACAAGGCCCTACAAACGAGGAAGGATTAGAGGTAGAAAATATTCATGTCTTCTCTCTCTTTGGATTGAAAGAAGCTTTTTATTATAGTGGGGAAAAAGTAGTTGGGTTCACTCATTCCCCACTTGGGTCATTCCCAAGAGATTGCTCCCTTGGCAGGCCCTCTAAAGGTTTAACTTGAAAAGAAATTGGATTGGCAATAAAAAGGAGTCTAGATTTCTGATTTTCCCACAAGGGGAAAAGAGAATACTCTCCTATCCAGTATTGTTTTCTCCACACACACGTAAGAAAAGCTTAGTTCATTCCCAAATATTTGATAGTTTAACACAAAACAAATGCATCCAGGTTTTTGATCTTCCCAAAAAGGAAGAGAGCATACTCCCCTAACACTTGTTTTGGATTAGACAAAAAGATCATAATAATTAGTCTATGTGCCTAAAAAATAAAATTAAATGCTAACAAGCACGATCGTTTGGTCGATTTAAATCAATTCAACCTACAAGACAAGTGTGAGTAATCTTATGAACTTTATGTTCTTTAGCAAGCGGTTTCACAAAATAGCCTTTGATAAGCGAGATAAGCACAAAAACTACTCAAGAAGTTTTTAGAAATGATAAACTAAAATCAGACAGAGCGTAGATGTTGATTCAGGGTGTAGACATTGATCTGTGTTTTAGTCTAAAAATGATAGAATGCATGAAACCATGCCAAAAACATAGAAAATAGAAAAGTGTTATACCAGCACAAACATCAGTCTATGAATCACAGATGCTGATCAGTGATTAACCTGAACCAGCGTTTGCAAAAATGCTGAAACATGAACTGGCATTTGCACAAATGTTGTTGTACCTACAAGGCCTAAAAACACAACAAATACAGAAAAAATAAGTTATTCTTTTTCTCTCTTGGCTCTCAAATTGATCATAAATAGCTATGCTAAGATTTCTAAAACCCTAAAAACTAGAATTCTTTAATGATTTATCAAGAAGTGTTCCTTTTTAATAAAATATTGGCATTATGACTGCTTGTAAAACTGGATTATGCTAAAAAATAGAATGCTAAATAACCAAAAAGCAGCAAAAAACACAAAAACTTGATAAATTGAAAGTAGGGTTTGTAGAAAATCTCAATAAAAATAACACAGAGTGGAGATGCCGATTCTGAAGCGGAGATGGTGATTTAGCGTAGACGTCGAACAATGGTTCAGGATGAACCGACGTTTGCGTAGACGCCTATGTGTAAAGCGCAAACATCGATCTATAAATTCTAATGGAAATGAGAGAAAATAGATGAGAAAAAGAATGTCAAAGGGACGTGGGTCCCACCGGGTGTGCCAGAATGTGTACAAGGAAATATCAGCCTTCAAAATCTATTGCAAACAAGCTCAAACATGAAACATTAGTGGGTTAGCACATGAAATCATTTCAAAAACCATGAAAGAGCAAGAAACAAAAATGAAACTCCAAGTAACATAAGATTGAGATAAACAAGCATTGCACCCTATTACTTGTTGGATTTTCTCTTAAGGAATATATGTAGATGTGCTGTCTCAAACACAAACTGACCAAAACCCCAATGCAATGCAACTATGAATGCAAGATTGATGGGCAATAAGAAAGATTCAAGAGCTAGTATGAAGAACTAGCCTCAAATCTTCCTCAAGATGATGGATTAAGCTAGAAATGGCATGCAAATGTAAGAAGGAAACTATGATTCATTACCAAGATTTAACCTATCATGTAATTTCTAAGTGATTTAAGAAAAAGATGATGAAAGCATAAAACAACAATGAAAGCCTAAAGCAATTTTAGCGTAGTAATGATGCACAAATGAGAGATGAAAATGCAAGAGAGTGAGGCTTATCTAATAGAATTCAAAAGGGAATGGACGGTTGAGATTAAGAGGTGGAAGAGAGATGAGTGGCTGAGATTGAGGGTTAGGTTGGAAAAGTCAAAGTGGGATTGTGCACATGATTAGAGGCAAAGTACCTTTTTAATCAAGGTTAGGAGATTATTAGCAATAGGTGGGATTTTGGTGGGAATTTAAATAAACTAATTTTATTTAAATCAAGTTAGAGGAATTTTAGCTTTGTGGAGGGATTTATCAAATATGAATTTATTAAAAGGGGATTTTTGAGGAAATGTATTTAAATAAAATACATTAGGAAAGTATTTATAAAATATGCAAATACCATAGATGAAACTATTTAATTAATTTAATTAAATAGTTAGATGAATAAAAGGGAATTTAATATTAATAATAATATTAATATTTTTAGACGTCTACACTAGCACTTCTTTCTTTATTGGAGGCCTAATTAGCCCTCTGCTCCAGTATGAGATTCTTCAACTTACCCTCTATTTTGACCCCTCAAACCTTGGTGCTCTTGGTTTAGATGTATCTTAGTAAAGGGTATTTGAATCTATTATTCAATCCCTAAGTCTTTTGGGGTTTTTCAAAGTTATCTTGACTGTACTGTCTAGATAGGGCTACTAGCATTTGACTGGATAGTTTAGAAAATGCCTTCAAAGGTCTCAATCAGTTTGATTGTGTGCATGGACCAAGTCCATTTTGATTCCTCCATGATGTCTAAGGTCCCCATTGATCATTGTGTGAGCTTGTAAGCCTTGTAACCATTTTTGCGCTAAGACTAGTGGCTTGGGTCTTAGTAAGCCTCTTAATGATGAACCCATCTCTGTTGTCTACAACTTATAATTCTCATGGGGGGTATTGAGGTTGTGTTTTGCATCAATTTTTAAATGTGTAAGAGTCAGTGTTTGCCACTCTTTATAGAGAGTTAAGGGATTTAGTGATTGTATTATCATACCCTTGACACATGCATCAGAGTAGGTAGTATGGGCAGTGGTGAAAATATTTGGGGTGCTTATTAACCTAGGGTTTAGATGGGTTCTTGTCTATGGTGAAAATATAGACTAGTATATGGGGACTGTCCTAGTATGACAGTGAAATTCCAAAGAGTAAAGTTTACTGAACTAGCAAGTGAATGTGCTTTGAGCGATATGATAAGGACCTTGTGATATGTTGAGGGGTTCTTGGGGTGTCTTAGAAGTTATATGTTAGGAGTCTTTAGAAGGCCATGCAGGTGTATTGAAGGATTAACGATATTCACAATTAGTGAACAATCAGAGATTGTATTCATGATTTTGAACAAGAAATAAGAGTAAAAGAACGATGGTTGGATGTTTCGAATGGTGTTCAAGGTTGATTAAGAAGCCAATAAGTGATTGGTTGGGGTATGAGTCTATGTATGAGTTCAACATTGGTTGAATTGAGTCCAAGGATGGAGGGTGGGAGTTCAAATCAAACTGAGTCATGTGATGGATGGACAAGGAAGTGAATTCCTTGAGTTGAACTACATTAGAAAAAATTCTTTGACCATAAAGCAATAGAAAAAAAAACATACACTAAGTTACCACCATACAAATTATTAAGATATGATATTTTGAAAAAATGTACGATTCTATTTTATAAATATTTATAAAACATTACCACATGTGTTTGAGCTACCCATCTACGTCTACTAGAATGAGCACTCCTTGGTGTGCTTGTACCACCATCTACACCCTACAATGCATATTATTCATGTATCAATTTAGATTCTTCTATACATAAAAATTTATTTACTTTTAATAGATTTAGGTAATTAATTAAAATAACATGTCAAAACATAAATTTAAACAAACCTGTGTTGGCTCTGTACAATACACCATTAACAACAAATCATCTGTGAGGGCCATATCCTCAGTAGTGGATGCCTGACATATTCTCCCACAATGTACACATGAATGGGAGGTCAAACCATTCACACTCGCATGACTATCTACCCCATCACATATACCATTACAACTGATGCAGATATGCTCAATGGGCTGCGCTGACCCTACAAGTCTATCTGACTATAATGAAGCTCGCATGGGATGAAATGATCCTAATGGTACATTTGATGATGATGGAGCTAGCACAGGATGAGATGATCGACCTAGTGGTGCATCTGATGAAGATAGAGGTAGCACAAGCACTGATCCATCCTCTCCAACTAATTGAGTGTCATGTTGGATAATGACATCAGTCAATGATGCAGCTGCATGAAGAGTCTGTATATCCATAGACTACTTCACCACTACTGGGACCACAACATGAATGAGGGTTTTTCTCATAGTACACCTCCTCTCTTGTGGTCATGTAATCCTATGTTCCTCAATTCTATCCTGCACAGAGCCTTTCCCTCTACCCTGGAACTCATGAAAGTCAAATTAATTCGGCTTCTCACCAAGGATAAACTCACAGTATAGCTTCCTCAAAAAATATAAAGGCACCTCATTATTATTACAAGGTGGTTGGTCAAATACCATGTACCACCTATCCCAAAAATCTTATTTCATCCCCCTATGAGCACACCAATGTATAAGAAACCATTTTGTATTAACTTCTAGGAAATTTCTAGTATTATGATCAGTAAAAAGAGAACATATGTCACATTTTTCTATTCCTTTTCTTTTCTTATCCTCATATGATAAACCATCAGCATAATATGTACGACACCTATCCCTCCATGAACCCCATTTTTCACCTCTTGAGACACCTCATTTGCACTATTGGACATTTTTTCTAATGTAGTGGAAAGGGTAGAGTGATGTTGAAGATCGGAAGCCTTCAACCTATTGACTAATATATTAATTTTTTGACTATTTTGGTTAAGGTGTTGCACAAGATCCTCTTGTGTTGCATTTACATGATCTAATGGCACATATGGAGGGTCTACGGGTGGCAGTGGTTGTGGACGAGGAGAATTTTGAGGAGGGTTTATGGGTGGTGATGGTGGTGGATGAGGAGAATTTTGAGGAGGGTTTACGGGTGGTGATGGTGGTGGATGAGGAGAATTTTGAGGAGGGTTTACGGGTGGTGATGGTGGTGGATGAGAAGAATTTTGAGGAGGGTTTACGAGGGGTGGTCTTTCATTTATTTTTGCTCTACTTGGGTTGTTTGATGAATCTGATATGAAATTAATAAAACAAAAAAAAAATCAATATCATAACCTAATTTGATAAAAAATGCAAAAAAAACAACAAAACAACAAAAACAATAATACATACCTTTCTTAACGGGGTGCCATTTCTTGAAAATGTGCAAATTGTTGAAGATATCTTGTTTTCTTCAAAGATTGATCGGGTTCTTAGGTGTTTTTTCCCTCCTCCATTCTGCTACTCTGCGGTTTAGGCGTTACAAATGGCCTAAGCCATGGGCTTTGCAAAATATAATATGTTTCTAATAACCCCATCGGGTTATTAGAAAAATCTTAGAACCTGATCCCGTTATTAAAAAATATAATATGTCTAATAACCCGGTCGGGTTATTAGAAACATCTCAGGACCCGATTGGGTTCTGAGAAAGGTAAAGTTTTTTAATAATATTATCTAGGCTTGGTTACCAAGCCTAGTACAATTTTGAAATTTCAATAACCCATCGGGTTATATGAAATTTGAATTTTTTTTAAACATTTGTCCACTTTTTTGGTCCACAACTTGGTGCACACACCCGTATAGCCTTGGGAATTAGACATGGGCTGAGAATTTGCAATATCAAACAAGGGAATATAATTATTTCCACATGTTTCCACTGAAAAAGATGGAAATATTATCTCATTAAAAACCACATCTCAACTCCTCACAATGTTCTTCTCTATTGGATCCGACATTTGAAAACCAAATTGATCTTCTCAATAGCCCACAAATATACATCACTGCAATTCTGAATCTAGTTTACTCCTCTTATCCTTAGGAACATGAACAAATGCTTGAAAACCAAACACCTAATTGTGAGAATAAGAAATTATCTTTCCCAACCATTCTTCTTTTGGAATGCCAAAATCCAATCAAGATGAGGGACTGCGATTAGCTAAATAAACAATGGTATTACATTCTTCTACCCATAATTATTTTCCCAAACCAACATTAGAAAGCATACATCTAGCTTTCTCAAGAATGGTTCGATTCAACCTTTCCACTACCCCATTTTCTTGTGGAGCATATGAGACAACCTTGATTCTACGAATACCATAATCTACACAAAAATTATCAAACTCTAAAGAACAGAATTCACCCCCATTATCTGTCTTTAAACATTTTATTTTATGACCACTTTGATTTTCAATAAGTGCTTTGAAATTTTTAAAATTTGAAAACACTTCAGATTTATGAGACGTCATGTAAATCCACACTTTCTGAGTATAGTCATCAAGAAAAGTAACAAAATATTTTGCACCTCCATAAGAAGTAACCTCCGTAGGTCTGAAGACATCTGAGTGCACTAGCTCTAGTGGTGTTGTCTTCTTGTCATGTCCATTCTTCAAGAAGCTGGCCCATTTTTGTTTTCCACAAAGAAAATGTTCGTAGAATTCTAAATCTATAGATTTTAGGCCCGATAATTTATCATAGTTGAGCATCACTTCAAGGCCTTTCTTTCTCATATGGCCTAACCTTTGATGCCAAAGAGATACATTGCTACCTATGAATATCATAGTAGCTCCCACCTCACTAGGATGCTCTGAATGATACAAACAACCAACTCTATTTCCTTTGGAAATTACCATGGAACCTTTGGTTACCTTACATGAATCCGCAAAGAAAAATGTATGGCAACCTTGTGTATGCAACTGACTGACAGAAATTAGATTTATTTTTAGCTTTGGAATATGATGAACATCTTTGAGAAGCCATTGGTCTCCTCCTTCTAATGGAAAAACAACATCACCTTTGCCAATAATTTCACAAGAATTATTGTCACCCAAATAAAATTTTACAAATTTACCTTCTTGATAATTTGTGAGCTAATCCGTGCAAGAAGTGGCATGAAAAGAAGCACCGAAATCCATGATGCTTGCAGAAAGTACTAAAATACCATCATCCTTTTCATGTGCAATGTTTTCTTCGCTATCCAAAAACCTTTATTCCACCTTTTTGTATTTGCGACAATCTTTCTTAACATGACCAACTTTACCACAAAACCAACAACCATTTTGTCTACCTCTTAACTGCGATCTTCTTGTAGATTGAGACCTTCGATTGTTGTTTTTTCTGCCTCTATTATGTCTTCTTTCCATGTTTTTAGTACTCACCATTTTTAGAGCTTCACTATTTGAAGACTCCATATTCTTCCTTCTCATGTCTTCGCTGAGAAGAGTTGCTAAAACTTCATCAAATGATAACTTTTTCATGCTTGATGTTGTAGTGCTAACAACGGTTACAACTCCATCCCATCTATTCAAAAGAGAGAACAACAATAAGAAAGCCTTGTTATCCTTGTCTTGTTTCATTCCAACCGAATCCACTTGGCTGATCAAGGTATTGAAATCATTGATATGATTCGTCATGGCCTCATCTTCCCTCATCTTTAATTTTTATAATTTCTTCATAATGAAGAATTTATTTTCTGCGGATGCCATTGCATATGTGGCTGTGAGTTTGTCTCATACATCCTTTGTTGTTGCTTCATTCACAACATTGTATAGCACATTATCATTTAAAGAGAGAATAATTGTTGCTTTGGCTTTTTCATCCAGCAATTCCCAATCTTCGTTACTCATTGTGCTTGGCTTATTTGTCTTCCCTTCGATTGTGAGTGAGAGGATTTTCTTGATCAGCAAAGATTTCATCTGGATCTTCCATATTCCAAATTTCTTTCCAAAAAATTTCTGTACTCTTAAATCTTCCATAACTTTTGAAGAAAACCTTTATGTTTCTCAACCAGCGGTTCTAACCCGCTCTGATACCAATTGTAAAAATATAAAAATAGAGAAACAAGAATAGAATATTTAAATAGACACAACACAGATTTATCATAGTTCACCAATTGGCTACGTCCACACTGAGCAAAGGTTTCTTATTGAAGTAAAAACATAATAGAATACAATGGTTACAGAAGTAGCTTTATAATAAGCTCTCAATACAAAGAGTCAACAGATGAAGAGTCTTCTTTTGGAGGGAATAAAGAGAAATCCTTTGGACTTCATCTCAACAGTATGATCATAATTTTTTTCAATAAATAGTTTAAAAGCTCAAAATTGCTTCTCGTTTGACAGGTGTCAAATTTGAAATCTTAGAGAGAATATCTGTTTATCAAATATCTCTAAAGAATTCATCCACTCTCTGTCAAAAAACAGGAGTAACATAAACATGACTGAAGAAGGTAAAATAATCTTTCTTTCCACCCTAATAAATAGATTAAGCCATTCTTGAACTAGTTTGCATTAGATCAATCCATGTACAAAATGGAATGTGGATCAATTAACAAGGATGTATTGCCAATGTTTTTGCAAAAATATTCAATCAATACTTGCAAATAACACTGATTATGATGCATGTAAGGAGAAAAAAAAATCATCATAATATATTCTGAAGCTCCATGATCAGTACCTACAACACTATGAATATGATGCATCCACTCTCACGAGATGCATGAGAACAAAAATCAGGCTATAATTATTTATCTAAATAAACCAGTTAAGTTACTAGGTAGGAACTTATTATGCACAGCTCCCCCACAAACGGTTAGGAAATACATGAGCTAGTTTTAAATGGCGCTGGTTAAGCTCCAGATAGAATGCACCAAAGACAAAAAAAAAATAAAAAAATGTCAAGCTTATTTTTTTTGTGGTTTTCGACTACAAAATATGTAGGTCATGAAGAAAAGATGATGAAAATTTCACAAAAATCCATGGTGTTTTTCAAAATTTTCAAATTTGGTCAATGGTGCATTCTGTCTGGAGCTTAGATACGTCTATTTCAAATTATAGTGCCACATGAAACACATAAAAACTTAATTAACATTTCAAACATAGTCCACAAAAAACTGTTAGCCAATGCATCTTCTTGTTCCGTACATGATTTACGATGGACGAGAGTTAGCATCTCGCATGCAACTTCTTGTTTCATCCATGATTTATGGTAGATGATAGTCAACATATTTATGTTGTTAGCCATGATTTGCAAAGAAGCTATGTGCTTTGTAAGTCTACTAAAGAGAAATATACTTTGTTTTCTCCATCTCTTCAGAAATTACATGCATAATTTTTTCTTCTTTCTTTATATATTCAATGTAATTTACAGACTTTGTACAATGATTAATAGAATTTTTATTCTCGATAGCTCTGCGTTTCTTCTATATTTTTCCTACAAGTGTTGTTTCTTATTTCAGCTAGATCTGATTCTTTTTTTAGTCCACTAGTTGTGAAATTCTACATAGTATCAAAGCCCACGATTGCTAGGAAGGAGCGTTAATTTTATATGAAGGTATTGTAGACCAAAGACATTTTAGAATGAATTTTTTCATTGTCTTAGGGGTGTTTCTTAATTTATTTTCTGTATTTATGAACTAAAAATAAAGTTCCAAAAGGGGATAGTCTAAGGCTAAAATGGGAATAAAATGTCATCCATCTATCATCACTTTGGAAGAAGGAAACTATAAGTCCTAATGTGATGGAATCATAAAAAAATGTCGATAGATTCATCTATTGTCACATTTTTTATGGGCTTATTCCTGAACCAAGTTCATGTTGGCATACATCTTCTTGGAAAAGTAGAAATGATCATGTCTTAGGATTAATTGGTTTAAGTGTTGGGGAGCACATATCATGGGCTCTATCACACATTGAGTGCCCTCACACTCTTTGGCCCACTCTATGGGAAAGATATGGAGATCCCATTGAACCTCCATTCCTAGATGATCTAGCTATAGACATGTTTCTCTCCCTTGATAAATATGATGATCTTATGTATGACATTGACACTAAATAGGAACTTGCTTATTGGAAGAGTCTTGATTGTCAGGATTACATAAAGACATCTCCTCTAGATTCTCCTCTTTCAACATCTACGATATTGGAAGTTGTTCAGTCACCTCCACTTGCCAGTTTGACAAATATTTTGGCTTCTTTAAAGATGGGTAGTTTAGAGGATACATCACCCATATTTTACCTTTCTTGGCTTTATCATTGGCTACTTGCTCCTCTTTTGTTCCTTCTTTTTCCTTCCAATCAAAAGAATGTTCTGCTTGTTTTGCAGACTTCTTATCTTTTCTTTCCTTGACAGGAGAATCTACAACACCTTGAGGGGAGTCTTTTCTAATATATGTAGGGATAGGTTTACCTTAAGTAGGCTCCACTGTCCTATTTCTCAAATTGTATGCATCCCTGGCTTGATTGATGGTTTTAGCAGTCAAGGACCTCCTTTCTTCATTAGTAGGAATTTTTAAATGAGAATATGACTTATCATTTCCTACTGCATTTACAGTTTCTTGTGACATAATATCAGCCTCATCATTTGAATAGGGAAGAACCTATGTCTAATATTATAAGTAAAAATTTTCCTCTTTATTCATATTCTCAGAGGGTGGGTTATTATCTGAAGACCATGGATAAGGTATTTTCACTGTAAACATATTAATGGCAAGGCCTTCTTTTCCTGCACCTATTTGTTCATCCCTATCATCCATTTGATTAGATAAGGCTTGGGCTAGCACACATTGATACAAAGAATGTGGCATGTTGCAAGAAGCACACCAAGGAGTGTTTTCAACATAATTTGTACTATTCCTTTTTAGAGGATCAGGGATTTCCTTGGCTTTTTGGTTCTCTTGATCTTCAGGGATGAGCTTACCATTATTCCAGTTTGTTTTGTATGGGTAATCCCTTAGGTTAGGCTTCTTATCAAACCTTTGGTTTGAATATTTGTTATCACGGTAACCTCCCCTATCATTTTTGTCCATTTTAGTAGTGAGGTATTTTACTGCACTCACTAAATTTTCAATCGTGTCATCTTCTTTAACAAGTTTGCTAGTTGGTCCCTTTTCTTTCCAAAGTTTACTATCATCCCTTTTTCCCATCTTTCCTGATGCTCACTTATTGCTCTCAATGTCAATAGCTACTTTGTATGCATCTCTCAAGGTTGTTGGGTTTTTGTCCCTAAGCAGGTAAGGCATCTTACCATTAGCAGCATTAAAATAAGTGGTTACACATACTTCCTCATCTAACCTCAGCACTTGGAACAATTTATTCATGGCCTCTTGGAATCTATTGTTAAAGTCTGCCATACTCTCATTAGGGAATTCCTTGATGTTATTGAATTCATTCAGCATAGAACTAGGGTTCACATGTTCTTTGTATTGTTCCCTAAAATATTTTACAAACTCATCCCAAGATGCAATGCTATCATTAGGTAGATTTCTAAACCAATCCCTAGCTATTAAGATTGGATAATACTGAGAGGGGGGTGAATCAGTATTATAGAACTTAATTAAATTCTTCAACCATTTAAATATTAACCATAAACTTGCAGTAAAGAAAAGAACATAAGAAAATGACACAGTACTCATAACACCATATTTTGTTTTCAAGGAAACCTTGGCCAAGGGAAAACCCCAGTGGGGATGGTACCCATACGCATGTACTAAAGTATAATGTCCCTGTTAGGAGACCTAGCCCTGTTAGGAGCTGAATATTACATAGCACATTTCCTTGTTAAAGGAATTACAACCCTGTTAAAGGTTCACAACACCCTGTTAGGGGCCAACTGAGCTTACAACTCTTACAAGATAATTCAGGTTACAAAGTGTTCTTAGTCATGAACAAAACAAGAAACATTGGTGCTTAGATAGTTCCTTTATAGTTCTTCAATGATCTATGTCATTCTCTACTCTTCTATTCTCTCAATCATTTATCCAACTCACCAACATCTATCTTTATCAAAAAGATCTTACATATATATTTCACAACTTTACAAAGTCGGCTCCCAATATGAATATTACAAATGTTACAAAGTCGGCGTTCAATACAAAATAAATTTAATATAGTAAATATCAAATGCATAGTCGATTCTCTTGCATATTCAATTTGGAGGTCATCAACAACCAAAATACAACTTTATTTGTCTGGAGTCCAAGTCATACTCCCTTAATCTTTGCTACTGTGCAACTGCTCTATATCGTTGTTCTGTTGCAGTCTTTCTGTCTTAAACTCTTACTAACTCACCGTAGACTTAACCAAAACCAAATCAATCTTAGGTGGAGGTCATGCATACCCCATACTATCTTCCTCTAAGCTCACTTGACCTAAATCATCAATCTCAAACTTTGACATCCAAAACACTTTTGTATCTTTGTTTCTATACTTAGTCAATTTCTGAATCATCAAAACTTATCTTTATAGGAATCTATCTAAAACCCAAATGTGTTGCCATAAATGACAACCAAAAATTGAATCACATTTACATAAAATTTATCACTTGTGAACACTAGCATCTTCTGTTAAGGACTGAACAAACAGCTTCGTGATGAAATCTTCATTTTTAATTTCAAAATCAGTTAACTTATCATTGAAAGCTTTCAAATGTTCTTCACAAGTTATGACATTATTTCCTATGAATTTAGGGATTTTATCTCTTACCTCATTGGGGATCACATTTGGGTGACTAGGAATGCCATCAAAGAAAAGGGCTCTATATTTGTCCATACGAACAGGTATCCTTTGGAAGTTTCCCAACACATTGTTACCACTTGGTCCAGCTATTCCTTTTTTATTTTTCATAGGTGGGGGAACACTTTGCTTTAGGTTAGAGACTTGAGTGCTTCAACCAGGACCAGTAGGTTGAGTAGCTACACTTGGGCCAAAAGTTTGATCACTTGGATTCAGGCCAGAAGTTTGAGTTTTAGGACAAGCACCTTGATTGTTTGGACTAGGACCAGCAGACTGATTTTTTTATTGAATCCCATGATTAATAGGCATAGAGACACTTGCACTAGTATTGGTAGTAGCATGTAAGAGAGATATTTTCATCCTCATATCAGCTACAACAACCTCTAATTCCAACTTTTCTAGCTTTTTGGCTAGATCTTCCATGCTTTTTCTGGCTTGGTCAAGTTCTAGATCAACTTGAGGTATTCCCGCAGGGATAGTCATGTTTTTCTTAGGCTCATATATAATAACACCAAAAACCTTTTTCTTACCCTGGTTAAGGACATCTTTACTTCTTGCCATGATCTTTGCATTATTTTCAACCTCATATGGGTGGAATTGTCTGGTGATAGGTCCACCTCCTTCAAACTCATCTTTGCTAGAGTTTGATTTCTTATTTGTAGATTTCTTCCTCAAATCATCAAGATCACTAAACAATTTTTTATCTAGGTCTTTAACCTCTTCACTTAGGCTCTTAGCCTTGAGGTCATTTCTTCTCATTTCTGCCAAGAGTTCACCTCTCTCTACCAATAAGTCATATAGCTCTTGTTTATGCCTCTTCCTTGCATTCGCTATCTCTATTTATTGTTCCATTTTATTTCTTCTCAAAGCCAAAACCTCTTCTCCTAGCTTATCAGAATAATAAGAGGTTGTCTCAGCAGCAAAAGTTTCTTCTAGTGGAGTTAGATTTTCTTTTGCAGGGAAGAAACCTAAATTTTTCATCTCTCCTTCTCTGAAAGTATCAAAAGATGTATCAGCTCTATTAGGACCTACAGGCCTTGATTTATTTGCACTCTTAGATGAGGATGACCCTCTTTTAGGAATAGGGGTCTCCATTCTCCCCTTTGAAGTATTTGGGGAATCATGATTAGATCCACCTCTCTTAGACCATTGTCTCCTTCCAGGTGTATGGAGCTCTTCTCCAATATTCTTCTTAGGATTAGATCTATAATGAGGACTGGTATTTCTTTGTCGACTCATGTTTTAAAATAGACAAGTATATTCAATATTTTCAATATGAAAATCACACTGGAATGCATAGAGACTAGAGTCACCACCTCTTTATAGAGGAAAACTATATATAAAATAGTTGATAATTTTGTCCCAACTTAGACTTTATTTCACAAAAATAAGTCTAAATGAAGCCCATATGCAAGGTTTTCACAATATCTTCTCACCTTGGCCAAATATGTAATCATAATAGCACTATCCTTTACTATCTATATTAGTGCAGATTCACTTTCTCCTATAGATGTTTCTTCAAAAATATGTACTGGGGCACATGAGAGAATTTTGAACCACCACTCAATCTATGTGAGATAATATTTGTATCATTTTGAGGATCATGGCCTTCATGCAGTGCGCAATGATAGATAAACAGAATAGACTCGCTCTTACAATTATTAGGAAAAAAAACTTATTCTTAGTATCACAAGGACTAACTCTAATAAAAATAACTCTAGAACATTAAAATTAATCCCCAGTAGAGTCACCAATTTGTTAGCACTTTTTCTTGTAGAATCACAATACAACTATCTAGCTTGACTCCTAGATTCCTAATTCTTGATTCATACAGGTACAAGGCTAATTAACAATGATACAATCCTTCTTATTCTTCGAGCCCCACATCACTTAGGTGGGTATACCTTTCTCAGATTACTATTTCTCAGTATCTGAACAATGGGCTTAAAATTAGACTGATTTGTTTGCTGCCTTTTACTACAACAAATGATAACACACCTTGCAGCTGAACATAACCAATTGAATGCAAAGTTTAACAAGATGGATTATGAACTTGACAAGGGAAAACAATAATGAAATAATGATTCTCACCCTTCTTCTTTTTTGAGTTCTAGGCTTAGGAAGGATACCTATTGATTCTCTCTTCAAGGAATCACCACAATGAATTGTATTTCTCAATACAATTAATTAGACATATATGTTCTTAATAAAAGAAATACAAGATTTTGTTTATGATTGATTGATGATAAGAAATACTTGTCAAAAACTTGACCAGTGCCTAATCCTAGGCAAAGAGTCATAATGGAACATACATTCACAAAGAAGACAATTAATTAGAACACAAATAAAACCCCAGATAGAATGCCTTACAAACTATCTTCTCATTCTTACGCCTCTGTATCAAATTCTTGCACAAAAACCTAATTCTCTGGAACTATTTGCAAGATTTAATCCCTCCTTGAAAGAAACTCACAAATAATAGCACAATTACCTTATAACTAGTACATTTAAGATGTCTTACAAATTAAACATACAAGAGTTGAAACATAAATGCAAAAAGATATCAAAGATCTGAAACAGGAAATTCCATTGTATTTTATTAATAACCTTTTGATCAATACATCCAAATAGACTAAAAACCTTTTGAAAACTAGACCAAATTGAAAATTCTGCCTCACAATTGTTATCTTACCATCCTTTACAATGTCTTGCTACTTGTTACATATATGGAGCATTAGCCATCTTAGAATCCTTAAAAATCAAGGATGCAACAAGCTTCAGATGGCTAAGCTAACCCTAAAGGTATTAAAAGACAAAATGTACAGTTAGACCTCTGAACGATGATAAGACAAAACTTGTCGACAATCAAATTTGATCTTCAAAATCTTCAATATCTAGCACCTTTTTCTATTGATATTCGGGATAACTTCATGTAGTTGTAACGAGATCTAGTGACCACCATTTCAGGCTAAATTACAATAGTCTTTATGATAATTATTCTCCATGTGCTCAGAGATCAGGTGCTAGGTGTCCTCTTCACTCTTCATCTAGTATGTCAAGGTCAGTTGTTGCAGTCTTCTTTTTCTTGGGCTTTGTAAGAACATCCCATGCTGCAACATCTTCCTCTGCAGGCTAGTTAAAGCTTTGAATGCTTTCTAGTTGTGTCTTTTTCCTCTCCCATCTAGCATCTGTTATGATTTTAACATCTATCACAAATTTTTTGAAATCTTTTTTGGCCTTAAATGCCTCATCCAAGGTTATATTGAACCTTTCCATATCTAATTCCAAGGTGTCAGAAACAAATGCCTCTTTACTAGGAAATAATGAATCAAATTCATTTCTCCATATCTCTAGTGCTTTGATCTAATTGTCCTATAATCTAATTGAAGGAATAAACATGTTGTAATCAGATCCAAACATGTTCAACCTGGTCTCTATCAGATTTTCCTTTCCCTTGATAAAGGACAAGGTTACCCCAATTTGTTCTATTTCATCACCAACTTGTGTGACTATCTCTGGTAGGTCTACCCTAAGTGGCTGTAAGGATGCTAACCTTTCAAATAAACTGGTCCTAACTGACCAAGTCCCAAAATAGGGGTTCAATATTGAAACAACATTTGTCACCTCAATTTGTAGGCCAGGAAACTTGTTGTATGCTCCATTAACTAAGTCATCTTTATCTTTTAAAACATTAATTATGTGCTGCATAATATTCAAAAAGGATTCTAAAACCACATTATTCCTCTTTGTATCCTTCTGCTATGTTTCCTTTTGAGCATCCCCTGTATCCTCTGTTTGCACAAGTGCATCTTTAGCCTATTTAGGTTCATTAGGAACAACTTATGGGATCTCTTGTAACTTTTGAGTTAGATCTATAATTATTTTCTCCATAGCATTGATTTTTATCAAACCTAGCTCTCTGTCCTTTGCAATAAGACTTGTCTCATCAAATAAATTTTGATATTTGTTGGACATCTTAACAAATTTTTCTTCATTGAGATGAGAAAAGTGATTTAGGGCCTATGAAATATCTAGATCTCCTGTGTTATGAACAAACCAAATTATTTTATCTCCTTCCATCTTCTCTTGTATATTGATTAATGATGGCTTTTGGTTCTTGGGAGATAGAGCCCACATAGCTAGAGTCTGAGATTGTGCATTGTAACCACGGTCTTTGATCATCTCTCCCACTTGTGTCTCTATTGAGAATTTGGTGTCTGGATGCCTTCTAATTTGGTCTATGATGAAGGTTGAAGCCAGGTCCCATCCCTCTACCAGTAACATGCCACTAGATTTAACTAGCTGTCTAGCCTCATCAGGGGTTATAATCTCATATTCTAGATCATATTCTTGGATAGCTTGTAATTCTTCACTTGTTATGGCTTCTCCTACATCCAATTTTAGTTGTGCCCCCACTTGCTGTTTCTTGGATTAGATAAGGAAGTCCTTGAATTATTTAGTCTTTATAAATTCATGTTCCTTCAAGAATTCCTCTTGTTGTAACTCCCTTTCATCTAGACACAATAAGAGAGGCATCTCAACATTATCATCAGCATCTTCTCTTTTCTTCTTGCCTTCTCTTATGACCTTTCTGAATTGGTGACCATAGTGACTTGTCCCAGTGAATAGGGCACTCACTTTGTCATTTTTCCTCTTAATTTTCTTGACAAAAGAAGGCTCCCCTATTTCCACCTTTTTTATTTTTATTTGGGGGTTCAACCACTACCCCAGCCTCATGTCCTTGTGTTAGGTCAATTATGTTTTTCTCAGTCTAAGGTGGTTGATCCATTGGTGGTGGATTGTTTATTGAGTAACTGCTACTATATTCTGAAGATGATTGTTTATTTGGACCTCTGTCCTTATCCTCAATTTTCTCTTCTAGCTGGTTGTGTAGAATCTCATAAGATTCAATCATCCTATCTAATCTCTGTAAATAGGGCATACCTAGGAAATAACCCCCAAATGAGATCCATTATTTCTTAAGATGTTATTCTAAATCCATCAATTCTTGATACTTTGTTGTCCTAGATGAAATTTCATCCTCTTCAAGGATGTTCCTGTTTAAGTTCTCCTCTTCACATGGTTGATACTCTTTAGTAATTAGAATGGTGGGTTTCAGAAGTTTCTTGGCACCTTTTATGAAACCTTCTATATCAATGTATCTATACAAGGATACATTCATTCTGCAATGCCTCAACCATCCATTCAAAGCATTATAAGACCTCTTACCAGTTGTAAAGTCAAAAGAAATAAACTATCTTGGTGTAAATGTTCCTTTCCTATGTGGAGCCTAATGCTCCCTATCAGTCATCATGAGTTGCCATTTAAACTCCATAATAGCAATCCTTGGTGGTACTCTGTATGGAAAAAATTGAGGTGGTTGGGAGAAACCATATACTCTGATCAAAGTGAAATTTTGATGATAATAGAAATCACCCCAATGTTGGTCTCCATTCCATTTGTCCAAAAACTTGCAGGGCCTCAAAAGTTGTAATAATTTGACTGGAAGCCTAGTCATATTGACTCCTAAGCTTCTCAAAAGGGGATATATCTCTCAGTTCTGAAATGCACAGAACTCATTCTCTCTGGATGTGTAATTCCATACCCTCAACCAAAGTTGCACAGGGTTGGATTGACCATGCTAAAATCTTCTAAGCTGCATATTGTGCTAATCCATGATATTAAAATTGTAGAACAAAATCAAATGCATGAGCAATGAATATTGCAAGATATTAGGGCTTCCTACCTTCCTCTGGATATCCACAAATCCCTAGTGCATTTTATCAAATACATATTGAATGTAATCATAGTCAGTACTGACATAGGGACTTTGCAAGTCTAGAATTATCATCAACATATCAGATGAAACTCTCTCTCTTCCACTATCAACCCCTAAAACTCTGCATAGGGAATATGAAATGTACTTCATTTAGAATGCCATGTCTTTGTAGACATATGGTGCATTATCACTAGGGATAGGAGTTATATAGTTTCTAGTTCCTTTCGACACATGGGCTTGAATCAATTTAGCAAAAATGTCAGCCTCTTTAGTATATCTAGCAGCTAAGGCTTTGAGGTTTATCTCTATTGTGAAAGGGTTGTAGATATTAAATTCTTTCATGAATGATTCCCTATCAAGGCTTACAAGGATATTTTCATCATCTTTCTTAATGGTCTTTGAAATTGTGTCATACCTACTGGCTAGTTCCAACAAAAGATCAACATCCACAAACACATCGGGAACTATTACTTTTGCCAATCCAGATGTCCAAGGGTTTGACATAGGAATAGGACCCTCACTATTATTGTGGAAGTAGTTAAACAAGTGATAACCTGAACAATCAGGCATCTTTGCATCTCTAATGTAATAAAAATTATCACCAAGGTACTTGTCATTTACCTTTTTTTCCTGATTGGATCCTGTAAGGAGTTGTATGAACTCCTCTGATTAATTCCTCTTTCCCTTTAGATCATCATCATCTCTTCTTTTCCTACTAGTTGAGGAAACATTGACTGCTCTTCTCATCTTGTCTATTCTGAATTGCAACTGATCAAATCTCTTTCTTCACTATGCAAATCTGGATAGCTCTGTTCTCTTGAAAACACTGCTCACGCATGCAAATTTTGCTCTGAAAACTGAAAATCTTGGTGAAATGGAATGAACAATAGTAATGCCTACTTAGTCAGAGAAATCAATGCACAATTTGATTTGAAATCATGGAAATTCTATTCAATCACTTCTGTCATTACTTCTATGTGCTGTGATATTAATTTTCTTTCTAGCCGTGGCATTTGAAACTGACAGGTGGTCGATTTTGAATGAGTGCCTTTTTCAACTAAAACCTTATTATATTTGAAATAAGATAAAGATTTGATATGATTGGCTCATTTATCACAACTCAACAACTCTTTAAACATGCTTTCATAATTGGTATGTTTTGATTGGATGACAACTGTACAACATGACGCGGAAGAAAAACTTATACTTTACCTTTCTCATACCCTGGTTTCCTTCAGCGACTGCATGACTGTATGACATCCTTATCACTGAGAATTATCTTTAACTCTGGTTTTGTTATGAGAATTAACGTGAACCACAAGATCAAGATCTTCATCAACAGCCTGTGTGAAATCTCCTTAACACTAAAAGAATATTATTTTCTCTTCGCGGTAATGCAACCAAAGCACTTCACTAAGTCTCGAAAGAAAATGGAATATTCTTTAGGATCAAAGAGACATTGCGACCAACTTATAAAACATGAAAATAGGCACATGACTTAAGTGACTTGGTCTTTTTTGAAAAAGTACCTGCGAAATAGAACTCATTTTTAAGAACTAGGGTTTTCTCTTGAATATGCATGAAAACTAACCTAGGACTTAGGGTTTTACACACTTTTTGAATTTCAAGGCTCGTAGATCATTATTTGCAAAGGGATTTTGATAGGATTGGACAATATTTTGACATTTAAAGCACAAATCTGACTGGGAGCTCAAAAATTTATTAGCAAGCTTCAAAACTGGAAATAGAACCAATAGTGGCTCTATCTGAGGATGCTTGAATGCAAGTTCACAACAAGAATAACAGATCTCTAGGAAAGTAGACCACAACTACACTAACCTACAGTTGAAAACAAACACAGAGCTGGGAAAGAAACACACGTAAAAAGGAAACACACCTGTACATAAGATACAACTACTGTGCATGGAAAAAGATTCAATTGAAGAATTTTTTTAGGAATTGTCCATGCACTAGAAACTCTTATTCTTCATCATTCATATTCTTGAGGAGATATGAATCCTTTCCAAAAATCTGATAGATAACAAAACATGCTAACCATAATGATTCAAACTTCTTATGTTTCCCTTTGTCTTCAGCCCTGGCATTCCATTGCAATACCAAGTCACCAGGCTGGAATTTCCTTTCATTTGACCTCTTGTCAAAAAGGTATTTCATCCTTTGTTGTAGTTTGATATTCTCCCTTTGACTATCTCTCCTCACTTCATCCAATTCTATTAGTTGCACCATTCTTTCTTGCATAGGTTCAGAAACCTCAATCTCTTCATCTTGGATGAATTTATAAATTACAAGTAAATTATTCACAAAAATTCTTGATTGAACACCATATACCAGTTCAAAAGGAGATTTCCCTATGTCTTTCTTCACAGTTATTCTATCTTCCCATAGGGAAGTTTTTAACTTTGCATGCCAGGCTCTCTTGTTATTTTCTAGGGTCTTCTTTAAAATTTGTAGAATACTCTTGTTACTTGATTATGCTTGCCCATTTGTCTATGGATGGTAAGGGGATGAGTAAGAAATGATAATTCCCATATCAAAGAAGAAATCAACAAATTATTTAGATCTAAAGTACATGGCATTGTCCATTACTAACTTGATTGGAACACCAAATCTAGTGATCACATTGTTCATCAAGAAATCAATGACAACTGTACTTGTAGCCTTTTTAGTTGGAATTGCCTCCACCCATTTGGTAAAATAATTAGTCACCAGTAGAATCCAACTATTCCCCCCACTTGATTTATCAGCAAATTTTCCAATAAAATCCATTCCCCACATGGAAAAAGGGGCTTCTGTAGCTATGGGATTCAATAATAAAGCTCCTAAAAACTTCATCTTGTTGGAGAATCTTTGGCAGGGTTCACACATCCTGACGAAGGCATGAGTATCTTGAAATAAACAAGGTCAATAATAGCCTTCCCTTAAAATTTGTGAGATGTTGATCTAGCAGAGTAATGTCCTCCACACATTCCAGCATGCATTTCTTTCAAAACCTCTTCAGATTGTCCTTTATCAAGATAGAACAACAATATCCCATCCCTTTTTTTCCAATATAAATCACCATGCAATAAGACATATTTCTGAGCCTGTAACCTCAGGATTCTCTTTTGGTTAACATTTAAATTTTATGGGCAACTAGAATTTTTAAAAAAATATACAATGTCAGTATACCATGGCTACATTTCAATACTTGTAACAAAATTTTTATAGGTATTAACATTGTTTATATGAAGTAAGTCCAAATTCTCTTGTGTCATCAATTTTTCCAGTCCCAGTCCTCTCACCAGCTTTGTGATATGGATTTCCAAATCAAATTCCTAAACTTTGTTTATCCACTTACATCTCTTTCCTATTTTCATTTTGGACAAAAATGTCTTTTACAGCATCATGAGGAACATATGCATTTACTTTTGCACATACAAGATAAGGCTTGAAAGCCTTAACTACTTTTACCAAGGCATAATCTTGTTTTTCCATCAACTGATAATTCAGTTTAGCTGACTGTAAATATCTGCTACAAATTTCTATAGGATGCTCAAACCCCTCATCATCCTTCTACAATAGAACTGCAGCAATGGTACGAAAAGAAGAAAATGTGAATAAAGAGAAGGGTTTGGTATAATCAAGAGATACTAGGATAGGGGCTTCTTGGAGGCTTGTTTTATCTTCTCAAAAGCTAACTATGATTCTTGATCATATTCAAATTTCACATCCCTTTTCAATAGCTTGACTATGGGCTTGACTAGTTCTGCAAAATTTGTAATAAATCTCCTAAAAAAATTGATTTGTCCCAAAAATGATTGTATACCTTTTAAATTTTTAGGACCAAGCACTTTCTGAATAGCCTCAACTCTTTCTGGATCTATTCTTACTCCTTCCTTTGACACTATGTGACCTAGAAGTTTTCCTTCAGTGACAGTAAAGTGGCATGTCTTTAGGTTCAATGATACCCCATATTCTAATGCTTTAATCATGACCTTCTCCAAATGGTTACAGTGATCTTATACTTTCTTTGAAAAGGCTTTCAAATCATCATGGTAAACTACCATAATAACATCTATGAGATCCTTCAAGGCTACATCCATGGCACTCTGAAAATTTGCACCAACATTTTTTAGACCAAAAGGCATGCGAGCATACACATAAGTACCCCGAGGAGTGGTGAATGTTTTCTTGAATTGTTCAGAATCCTTGACTAGCACCTGATTGTAACTTGAAAACCCATCCATCATAAACAATAAATCACATCTAGTGAACTTGTGTAACATAGCCTCCATATTAGGTAATCCATAGTTGTCTTTTAGTGAGGCTACCTTTAGGTTTCTAAAGTCAACACATAACTTATGTCCCCATTCTTCTTTCTCACAGGGACCAAAATAGAAACCCATGATGAATGTCTGATAGGCTGAATTATGCCTCCATCTCTCAACTTCATTAATTCCATCTGCATTTTAGTAGCCAATAGTGGGTTGATAGGTCTTTGTTTTTTCCTAAATGGTCTCACATCTTCTTTAAGTGGGATATCATGTTGAAAAAAATCTTTTCTATAGGCTTTCAGATCCTCATAAGACCAAGCAAAAATATGTTTATAATTTTTTAGTAGCTTTATCAGATTCAATCTCACATTCCTATCCAACTTTATACCAATATAGACCAACTGAGGAGATGTCTCATATCCTAGATTTATTTCTTCCAAATCTCCTATCTTGGTATTGGATTTCTGGGACATATAATTATCATTTATACTAAACATGCCCTCCAATTCAACTAATCCTTTAGGAATATTATTAGTAGCTAGCTGAACCATTTCTTGATAAAAAATATATTCCTTGCCAACCACAAATGCTACTAAAGATTCACAGTTAGTGTTCTGGCCATCGTATTGATATACACATTGGATAAATCTAAGGGTGTCATCATCATCCTCAAACACTTGCTAGTTATGGATATTATCAGGGACTACTGGTCTATTTTTTACTTCTACCATAGCTATACCAGCCAGGGTAACATCATTGTTTTTCAGGGCAACATTAGCAAGAAAGTCTGTCATTATGTTGTTTGATATTTCTACCCAAAGAATATTAAAAGCATCAAAGAATTCTAATCTATCCCAGACTGCATACTTGTACAATTTTAGTCTCTCATGTTTGGAAGCATATTGTACCCTTATCTAAGATATGATCAATTGGGAATCTCCATGAATTTTCAAGCATTTGATACCATGTTTAATGGTAATATCCATTCCCAATATTAAGGCCTCATACTCGGCTGTGTTATTTGTAAAATGAAAGGCTCACAAGAAAGAATATTTAAAAGTAATACCTAATGGGAAAATGAATAAGACTCCTACTCCTGATCCTTCTTTGGAGAATCCTCCATCAAAGTACATCTGCCACATTCCATCTTGTTGTAAAAACAACTCATCAACAACTGGATCAGTATTTCTCAATTGTGGCTTGATCTCTTTCACAACAAAGTTTTCCATGTCAATATCTACACAAAAATTTAATTGGTCAGGTATAACCATCTCCACCATGATAGGTGAATGAGGGTCTCTATACAACTTGACCTCATTACAATTTACAAGAATCATTGCATAAGACAAGTCTAACTACAGTCTTCAACCCACTATTGTTGCCCATTGTCTTGATAGGAGCATACCATAATGGGGTTTGGTATCCACAATAACTATGTCCATTCTGTAGGTAGCCTCTAGGAAAGCAACAATTTTTACTTCGATGTCTTTCAATGTTCTTATAACAGGAACTTCCCTATTATCTATTGCATAACAACTTCCAGCAGGGGTGGTGACTTGAAGGCCTAATTCTTTCATGACATGATATGACAATACAGTTGTTGTAGCACCAGAATTTGTCATACAATTCTTCACTAAGAAGTTATTAACCACCAAAGTGACATAAAATGGGTCAACAGACAATGGTTCTTGAGTAATTACATTGCCAATGCAGATATTGGAAATTTATTTGCTTTTTTCTTTTCCTTTCATTTGTTCTTCCATTTCCTTAACAGATAGAATTTCCATTTTATCATTATTTGAAGTCAAGGATATTTTTTCCTGGTTTGACATAGAGACATCATCTATGCCTCTCAAAAGTGCAAATTCAACTTCTTTATGCTCTTTTATTTTCAACATCTCCATTAGTGGGACTGAAACTTTCATCTGAGTCAGAGCATGTTTCATGTCAAACATGGGTAGTTCAAAGGATACATCACCCCTTTTTTTTTTTTTTACCTTTCTTGGCTTTATCATTGGCTACTTTCTCCTCTTTTGTTCCTTCTTTTTCCTTCCAATAAAAATAAGGTTCTTCTTGTTTTGAAGACTTCTTATCTTTTCTTTCCTTGATAGGACAATATACAACACCTTGAGGGGAGTTTTTTTGATATATGTAGGGGCAGGTTTACCTTGAGTAGGCTCCACTCTCCTATTTCTCAAATTATATGCATCCCTGGCTTGATTGATGGCTGCAGCAGTCAAGGACCTCCTTTCTTCATCAGTAGGAATTTTGAAATGAGAATATGACTTATCATTTCCTACTGCATTTACACTTGCTTGTGACATAATAGAAGCCTCATCATTTGGATAGGGAAGAACCAGTGGCTAATATTCCAAATAAATTTTGTCCTCTTTATTCATATTCTCAGAGGGTGGGTTATTATCTGAAGACCATGGATAAGGTCTTTTCGATATAAACATATTAATGGCAGGGCCTTCTTTCCCTGCACTTGTTTGTTCATCCCTCTCATCCATTTGATCAAATAAGGCTTGGGCTACCACACATTGATATGAAGAATGTGGCATGTTGCAGGCATCACACCAAGGAGTGTTTTCAACATAATTTGTACTATTCCTTTTTAGGGGATTAGGGGTTTCCTTGGATTTTTGGTTCTCTTGATCTTCAGGGATGGGCTTACCATTATTCCAGTTTGTTTTGTATGGGTAATCCCTTAGGTTAGGCTGCTTATCAAACCTTTGGTTTGAATATTTGTTATCACGGTAACCTCCCCTGTCATTTTTGTCCATTTTAGCAGTGAGGTCTTTTACTGCACTCACTAATTTGTCAACTATGTCATCTTCTTTGACATGTTTGCTAGCTGGTCCCTTTTATTTCCAAAGTTTACTATCATCCCTTTCTCCCATCTTTCCCGATGCTCGCTTATTGCTCTCAATGTCAATAGCTACTTTGTATGCGTCTCTCAAGGTTGTTGGGTTTTTGTTCCTAAGAAGGTAAAACATATTACCATCAAAATCATTAAGGTAAGTGGTCACACATACTTCCTCATCTAACTCAACACTTAAAACAATTCATTCATGACCTTTTGGAAACTATTGTTAAAGTCTACCATACTCTCATTAGGGAATTTCTTGATGTTATTGAATCCATTCAGCATATAACCAGAGTTCACATACTCTCTATATTCTTCCCTAAAAGATTTTACAAACTCATCCCAAGATGCAATTGTATCATAAGGTAGATTTCTAAACCAATCCCTAGAATATTCAGTTAAGGACTGGACAAAAAGCTTCATGATGACATCTTCATTTTCAATTTCAAAATTAGTTATCTTATCACTGAAAGCTTTCAAATGTTCTTCACAAGTTATGACATTATTTTCTATAAATTTAGGGATTTTATCTCTTACCTCATTGGGGATCACATTTGGGTGACCAGGAATGCCATCAAAGAAAAGGGCTCTATATCTGTCCATATGAACCGGTCTCCTTTGGAAGTTTCCCAACACATTGTTACCACTTGGTCCAGCTGTTCCTTTTTTATTTTTGATAGGTGGGAGAACACTTTTCTTTAGGTTAGATACTTGAGCGCTTGGACCAGAACCAACAGGTTGAGTATCTACACTTGGGCCAGAAGTTTGATCACTTGGATTCAGGCCAGAAGTTTGAGTTTTAGGACCAGCACCTTGATTGTTTGGACTAGGACTAGCAAACCAATTTTTTTGTTGAATCCCATGATTAATAGGCATAGAGATAATTGTATTATTGGTGGTAGTAGCATTTAAGAGAGCTATTTTCATCATCATATCAGCTGTAGCAGCCTCTAATTCCAACTTTTCTAGCTATTTGGCTAGATCTTCCGTGGCTTTTCTGGCATGTTCAAGTTCTATATCAACTTGAGGTATTCCTATAGGTATATTCATTTTTTTTTAGGCTCATCTATAATAACACCAACATCCTTTTTCTTACCCTTGTTGAGGACATATTTACTGCTTGCCTTGATGCATTCTGTTCAACCTCATATGGGTGAAATTGTCTGATGACAAATCCACCTCCTTTAAACTCATCTTTGATAGAGTTTGATTTATTATTTGCAGCTTTCTTCCTCAAATCATCAAGATCACCAAACAATTATGTATCTTGGCCTTTAACCTCTTCACTTAGGCTCTTAGCCTTGAGGTCATTTCTTCTCATTTCTGCCAAGAGTTCTTCTCTCTCTTCCAATAAGTCATATAGCTCTTATTCACACCTCTTCCTTGCATCCGCTATCTCTATTTCTTACTCCTTTTTCTTTCTTTTCAAAGCTATAACCTCTTCTCTCAGCTTGTCATAATCATAATAGGTTATCTTAGCAGTAGAAGTCTCTTCTCGTGGAGCTATATTTTCTTCTACAGAGAAGAAACCCTCATTTGTCATCTCTCCTTCTCTGAAAGGATCAAAAGATGTATCAGCTCTATTAGGACCTACAGGCCTTGATTGCTCTACACTCTCAGATGAGGATGATCTTCTTTTAGGAATAGGGGTCTCCTTTCTCCCCTTTTAAGTATTTGGGGAATCATGATTAGATCCACCTCTCTTAGACCAGTGTCTCCTTCCAGGTGTATGGAGCTCTTCTCCAATATCCTTCTCAAGATTAGATGTATAATGAGACCTAGTGTTTCTTTTTCAACTCATCTTTTAAAATAGACAAGAATATTCAATATTTTCAATATGCAAATCACACTAGAATGCACAGAGACTAGAGTTGCCATCTCTTTGTAGAGGACAAATATATATATAATAGCTGAGAATCTTGTCCCAACTTAGACTTTCTTTCACAAAAATAAGTCTAAACGAAGCCCATATGCAAGGTTGTCACAATATCTTCTCACCTTGGCTATGTAATCACAAGAGCACTATCCTTTACTGTCTATATTAGTCTAGATTCTCTTTCTCCTATAAATGTTTCTTCAAAAATATGTACTAGGGCACATTAGAGAATTCAAAACCACCACTCAATCTATTTGAGATAATATTTGTATCATTTTTAGGATCATGACCTTCATGCAGTGTGCAATGATAGATAAACATAATAGACTCGCTCTTACAATTATTAGGAAAAATGGACTTATTCTTAGTATCACAAGGACTAATTCTCTGATAAACATAACTCTAGAACATTAAAAGTAATCCCCAGTAGAGTCGCCAATTTGTTAGCACTTTTTCTTGTAGAATCATAATACAACTATCAAGATTGACTCCTAGATTCCCAATTCCTTATTCATACCAGTAAAAGGCTAATTAACAAGGATACAATCCTTATTCTTCTTCAAGCCCCATATCACTTAGGTGGTTATACATTTCTCAGATTACTATTTCTCAGTAACTCAATAGTGGGCTTAAAATTACACTGATTTGTTTCCTACCTTTTAATGCAACAAATGATAACACATCTTGTAGGCGAACACAACCGATTCAATGAAAAGTTTAACAAGTTGGATTATGAACTTGACAAGGGAAAACAAAAATAAAATAAGGATTCTCATCCTTCTTCTTTTCTGAGTTTTAGACTTAGGAAGGATAACCTATTAATTCTCTCTTCAAGGAATCACCACAATGAATTGTATTTCTCAATACAAATTATTAAAAATATATGTTCTTAATAACAAAAATAAAAGATTTTTTTTGTGATTGATTGATGATAAGAACTAATTGTCAAAAACATGAACAGTGCCTAATCCTGGGTAAAGAGTCATATTGGAACATACATTCACTAAGAAGACAATTAATTAGAACGTAGATAAAATCCCAGATAGAATGTCTTACAAACTATCCTCTCATTCTCACACCTCTGTATCAAATTCTTGTAAAATAACCTAACTCTCTGGAACTATTTGCAAGATTTAATCCCTCCTTAAAAGAAACTCACAAATAATAGCACAGTTACCCTATAACTGGTACATTTAAGATGTCTTGCAAATTAAACATACAAGAGTTGAAACATAAATGCAAAAAGACATCAAAGATCTAAAACATGAATTTCATTGTGTTTTATTAATAACCTTCCGATCAATACATCCAAGTAGACTAAAAACCTTTTGAAAACTAGACCAAATTGAAAAGTCTCCCTCGCAGTTGTTATTTTACCATCCTTTACAATTTCTTGCTACTTTCTATATATATGGATCATTAGCCATCTTGACATCCTTAAAAATCAAGGTTGCAACAAGCTTCGGCTTGCTAATTTAACCCTAAAGGTATTAAAAGACAAAATTTACAGTTAGACCTCTGAACGGTGGAAAGACAAAACTTGTTGACAATCAAATTTGATCTTCAAAATCTTCAATAGCTAGCACCTTTTTATTTTGATATTCTGGATAACTTCATGTAGTTGTAACAAGATCTAGTGACTGTCATTTCAGGCTAACTTACACTAGTCTTTATGATAATTATCCTCTCTATTTTCAGAGATCAGGTGCCAGGTTTCCTCTTCACTCTTCATCTAGTATGTCAATGCCAATTGTTGTAGTCTTCTTTTTATTGGGCTTTGTAAGAGCATCCCATGCTGCAACATCTTCATCTGCAAGCCAGTTAAAGCTTTGAATGCTTTCTAGTTGTGTCTTTTGCCTCTCCCATCTAGCATCTGTCACAAATTTGTTGAAATCTATTTCAGCCTTAAATGCCTCATCCAAGATTCTACTGAACCTTTCTATATCTAATTCCATGGTGTCAGAAACAAATGCCTCTTTACTAGGCAATAATTAATCAAATTCATTTCTCCATATCTCCACTGCTTTGATCTAATCGTCCTTTGATCTGACTGAAAGAATAAAATTATTGTAATCAGATCCAAACATGTTCAACCTGGTCTCTATCTGATTTTACTTGCCCTTGAAAAAGGACAAGGTTACCCCAATTTGTTCTATTTCATCACCAAGTTGTGTGACTATCTCTGGTAGCTCTTCCCTAAGTGGCTGCAAGGATGCTAACCTTTCAAATAAACTGGTCCTAACTGACCAAGTCCCAAAATAGGGGTTCAATATTGAAACAAAATTTGTCACCTCAATCTGCAGGCTAGGCAACTGGTTGTATTCTCCTTGAACTAAGTCATCTTTATCTTTAAAAACATTAATCTTGTGTTGCAAAATATTCAAAAATGATTCCAAAGCCACATTAATCCTCTTTGTATTCTTCTGCTTTGTTTCCTTTTGAGCATCCCTTGTATCCTCTATTTACACAAGTGCATCTTCAGCCTATTTAGGTTCAGTAGGAACAAATTCTGGGATCTCTTGTAACTTTTGAGTTAGATCTATAATTATTTTCTCCATAGCATTGATTTTTATCAAACCCAGCTCTTTGTCCTTTGCAATAAGACTTGTCTCATAAAATAACTTTTGATATCTATTGGACATCGGAACAAATTTTTCTTCATTGAGATGAAAAAGGTGAGTTAGGGCCTATAAAATATCTAGATCTCCTGTGTTATTAACAAACCAAACTATTTTATCTCCTTCCATCTTCTCTTGTACATTGATTAATGATGGCTTTTGGCTCTTGGGAGCTAGAGCCTACATAGCTAGAGTATGAGATTGTGCATTGTAACCACAGCCTTGGATCATCTCTCCCACTTGTGTCTCTATTGAGAATTTTGTGTCTGGATGACTTCTGATTTGGTCTATGATGAAGGCTGAAGCCCAGTCCCATCCCTCTACCAATAACATGCCACTAGATTTAACTAGCTTTCTAGCCTCATTAGGGGTCATATTCTCAAATTTTGGATCATATTCTTGGAGAGCTTGTAATTCTTCACTTGTTATGGTTTCTCCTCCATCCAATTTTAGTTGTGCCCCACTTTTTGTTGCTTGGCCCAGATAAGGAAGTCCTTGAATTCTTTAATCTTTATAAATTCATCATCCTTGAATAATTCCTCTCGTTGTAACTCCCTTTCATCCTGACACAATAAGAGAGGCATCTCAACATTATCATATGTATCTTATCTTTTCTTCTTTCCTTCTCTTATGACCTTTCTCAATTGGTGATCATAGGCACTTGTCCCAATGAATAGGGCACTCACTTTGTCTTTTTTCCTCTTCTGTGTCTTAACAATAGAAGGCTCCCCTATTTCCACCTTTTTCTTTTTCTTTGGGGGTTCAACCACTACCTCATCCTCATGTCCTTGTGTTAGGTCAGTTATTTTTTCCTTAGTCTAAGGTGGTTGGTCCATTGGTGGTGGGCTGTGTATTGGGTAACTGCTACTATATTCTGAAGATGATTGTTTATTTGGACCTTTGTCCTTATCCTCAATTTTCTCTTCCAGCTGGTTGCATTGAATCTCATAAGATTCAATCATCATATCTAATCTCTATAAATATGGCATACCTAGGAAATAAACCCCAAATGGGATCCCTTTTTTCTTCATTTGTTTCTCTGAATCCATCGAGTCTTGATACTTTGTTTTCCTAGCTGAAATTTCATCCTCTTCAAGGATGTTCCTGATCAAGTCCTCCTCTTCACATGGTTGATGCTCTTTAGTAATTCGAATGGTGGGTGTCAAAATTTTCTTGGCACCTTTTATGAAACCTTCTATATCAATGTATCTATATAGGGCTACATTCATTCTGTAATTCCTCAACCATCCATTCACACCATCATAAGCCCTCTTACCAAATGTAAATTCAGAAGCAATAAACTGTCTCAGTGTAAGTGTTCCTTTCCTATGTGGAGCCAAATGCTCTCTATCAGTCAACATGATCTGCCATATAAAATCCATAATAACAATCTTTGGTTGTACTCTGTATGGAAAAATGTGTGGTGGTTGGGAGAAACTATATACTCTAATCAGAGTGAAATTTTGATGATAATATAAATTGCCCCAATTGTGATCTCCATTCCATTTATGCAAAAACTTGCAGGGCCTCAAAATTTGTAATACTTTGACTGGAAGCTTAGTCATATTGACTCTTAAGCTACTCAAAAGGGGATATACTACCCAGGTCTCAAATGCACAGAACTCATTCTCTCTGGATGTGTAATTCCATACCCTCAACAAAAGTTGCACAGGGTTGGATTGACCATGATAAAATCTTCTAAGCTATAGATTATGTTGATCCATGATATTAAAATTGTAGAACAAAATCAAATGCATGAGTATTGAATATTTCATGAATTTAGGGCTTCGTACCTTGCTTTGGATATCTGGTGCAAGAGCACACCTAACTCAAACCCCTAGCTCCTTATTTCTGGCATGTAGTGACTCTAGCAAAGTCAAGAGAGTGTGTGTGGACCTGAGAAGGTCATTTTTTTTATTTCCCTAAGATGGATATGACTAGGTCAATTCATGTCTAGATAGGTTGCTTAGTTGGTTTCCTTTAGTTGTGTGTGTGTGTGTGAGGTAGTTTGGAAGCCTCTGGAAATCCAACCAAGGAATCGGGAACCTTGGATAAGCTTCTTGGTATCAGTGGCACTCGTCCTACACTGGTTCCTAGTAGCTCAACATACATTGCCTAGTAGCTTGGCATATATTTCCTAGTAGCTCAGCCTACATTTCCTAGTAGCTCAGCTAACACTGCAGCTCGGCTAACACTATAGCTTGGCTAACACTACAGCTCGGCTAACATTGTAGCTCAGCAAACACTGGTTGCGATTGGTGCTCAACTTTCATTACTGTTGCTCGACAATATTCCATCGTAACGGCCCGTGAAAAGTGGATCTTGTCTTTTATGGACAGTATGGTTAATGTAACAGTTCCTGAAGAGATTCTTGCGAGTGAGTGGACCATTAGGGTTTTTTCCTATGAGAGGATGGTTAATAATATCATCTAGAGCCTTCATTTTTAGAGATCTAGAAGGTAGATATTGGAGAAGAAGATAAGCTACAGGAAAAATAGAGAATTGCAGATTATTGTAATATTTTGTTTTTTTTCCAGTAATGAGAAGTTGCAGACTGTGTGTTTAGTGAACATCAAGGCTTCTTTGTGGTTTCTTGTGCATGCAAGTAGATTAGTTACTTTATTTTCTGTTTTGCAAGCTATTAGTTCTTCACCCGTTCTGGGTTGTAAACAGTAATGGCCCCTCGAGATTCCTGAATCCATGGTGAGAATCATGTGTTGGGATGGAACTCGAGAGGATCCCTTGTACATAGTTCCTTTTTTTTTTCTTTAGGAGAAGCAACAACAAAGAGTCTGGAGATCTTACCCTAGGTGAGCTTGGAAATAGTCCAGCTAGGGAAGAGAATGAAAGAAATGTTAAGAAAACATTGAATAAGCAAGTAGAATGAATCTATTTGTGTAGGTTTAGTAAGAAGAAGATGAAATGCATTTCGACAGGGGACTGAGTCTTGAATGGGAGGTAAAGTTGAGAGTGACTTACCTTAGTTAAGGGTTGTGAACACCCTAAGAGATCTAGGAGAAAGATCTCAAAATAGAGCCAAGCTAGTTCTGTAGTAGAAACAAGACTTATGTCCACATCAGATTGGTATCAGAGCCCTAAAAGATTTGGGTGTGTGTTGTTTGGATGTTATCTATAGAAATTTCTATCAACTCATCCAAGATGGTGACCAATGTGGAACTCAAAAAAGATGTGGAAGATCAAAAGGAGGAGAATAGACTCCTGAAGGAATAGTTAGCTGAAATGGAGACTAAGTTGGAAGAAGTGCAGCTTAGGACTGCAACAGTCAGTGAACGAATGAGAGAAGCTGATGGAAAGGGTAAAGTAGTGGCAGAGGAAGCCATTATTCCAGAGCCAGACCCTGTTCTTCAAGAAGAGCCATTGTTGAAAGCATTGAAGGAAATGAGTGGTAAGTCCTTATACGGTGTGCCTCTATTTAGTGGCAATATGGAACCATAGTTAATCATGGAATGGATAGAAGGTCTTGAAAATCACTTTGACTTTGATAATGTGACCGAAGCTTAGATAGTAAGAATAGCCAAGAAAAGGTTGAGAGGAACTGCTCTCACTTGGTGGAAGTTTTCCCAAGATGAGAGGGAAAAAGAAGGAAAGAACCCCATAACCAATTAGAAAGGTATGGTGGCAAAGATGAAGTAAAATTACCTTCCTAATGATTATGAAGTGCAGTCGCACAAAAAGAGATAGAATTTGAGACAAAAGGATTTAGAATTCAGTTCCTACACCGAATAGTTTCACAAGCTATGCTTAAGGTTGCATGTGATGGAAGAAGAAATCCTAAAAGTGGCTAGATACTTGAATGGACTCAAATCCAAGAGGAAATTAGTCCCTTAAACCCCAATAATATACACCAATGTTACTAGCTAGCCCTCAAGGTGGAGGAAAAATTCAAGAAGAAGCAAGATTCAAATAGTAGAGGAAGAGGAAGAGACAATAGAGGTCATAGAGGAGGATAAGGAGGAAGAAATTAGAGTGAGTCCAAAATCACTGAGAATCAAGGAGAATCTAGTAACACAAGAAGTGGTTATAACCATGGAAGAGGTTCAAATAGTAGTTCAAGAGGAAGAACTAATAACCAAGGAAGAGGATCTTACTTCTCTTCAATGAAGTGTTACAACTGTCAGCAATTTGGACATCCTACATATCGGTGTCCTGAAAAAGGTTCTACTTCTCAAGGAGGTGGAAAAAGAGTTAACTATGTCCAAGAAGAATCAAGTTGCAGCAACAAGCCATCTGAGAAACCATTAGAATTAGAAGAAGGTGAGAGCCTCATGATAAGGAGGACCTTGATCAGAGAGCCAAGAAAAGAAGAACCAAGCCAAAGGAGAGAACTCTTTAGAGTGAAGTGCAAGATTACAGGAAAGGTGTGTAGAGTCATTATTGATTCAGGCTCAACTGATAATATCATTAGTGAAGAGGCAGCCAGAAAATTAAATTTGAAAAGGATTCCACATGAAAACCCATACAAGGTTACATGACTCAACAAAGGACAACATGTGTTTGTAGGAGAACAAGCATGGGTAGAATTCACCATTGGAAAGTATAAAGACAGAGGTCTATGTGACATTCTTCCCATGGATGCATGCCACCTTCTACTAGGAAGGCCATGGCAATTTGATAGCCAAGCCATGCACGATGGAACCAAAAATGCATACTCATTCAAGAAAGATGGGGTGACTTTCAAAATTCAGTCACTAATAGAAGAAGGAGAGGTGAAAACATCAAGTCCAAGTGTGCTCATGGTTGGTGAGAAGGAGTTCTTGAAGACTATAGGAGAAGGAGAAGGAGTTGGATTTGCTTTAGTATTAAAGCCAAAAGATGAAGTTGTTGTCAAGAAATCAGAGATACCAAATGAGGTAAAAGAAATACTTGAAGAGTATAATGATATTGTGAATGATGGCCAGCCCACTCCCCTACCTCCTAAGAGACTTGTTAGTCACAAGATTTACTTCATTCTAGGAGATACCTTACCCAACAAATCTTCCTATAAGATGACCCCTCAACAAAATGAGGAAATAGCCAAGAAAATTAGAGGGTTATTAGACCAATGCCTAACTAGAAAGAGCATAAGCCCATGTGCAGTCCCTACTATTTTAGCACCTAAGAAAGGAGGAGCTTGGAAACTTTGAACTAATTCTAGTGCCATAAATAGAATCACCATTAGGTATAGGTTTCCAATACCCAGAATTAAAGACCTAATGAATTTTTTAGGGGAGGCAAAGTACTTCAGCAAGATTGATATTAAGAGTGGCTACCACCAAATCAGAATTAATGAAGGAGATGAATGGAAGATAGCCTTCAAAACTACAAAAGCTTTGTATGAATGGCTGGTAATGCCATTTGGTTTGTCTAATGCTCCCTCAACTTTTATGAGGTTGATGAATGAGGTATTGGTAGAATGCATTGGTAAATTTGTTGTTGTCTACTTAGATGACATTTTAGTTTTTAGTAGAACTAAGGAGGAGCATATTAGGCATTTGAAATTTTTTTTCAAGAAATTGCATGATGAAAATTTAATGATCAATTTGGAGAAGTGTGACTTCATGAAGTAGGAGCTTGTATATCTTGGTTTTGTTTTGTCACAAGGTAACCTCAAAATGGACCAAGAAAAGGTGGATACCATTCTAAGTTGGCCTACTCCCAAGGTTGCAACTGAGGTGAGAAGTTTCCATGGTTTAGCTCAGTATTACAGAAATTTCATTAGACATTTCAGTGGGATTTGTGCACCTATGTTAGACACCATTAGAGGTGGGATGAAGACAAAGCTTCAATGGAAACCACAAGCAGACAAAGGGTTTGAAACACTCAAGGAGAAGATAGCAGAGTTGCCTACTCTAGTTCTTCCAAGATTTGATAAGATTTTTATAGTAGAATCTGATGCAATTAATGTGGCCATTGGGGCTATCATAAGCCAAGAAGGAATACCGGTAGCTTTCCATAGTGAGAAGCTAAATGATGCAAAGAAGTACTCTTCTTATGAATTATAGTTGTATGCTCTAGTACAAGCACTCAAGAAGTGGAGGCACTACTTTCTGCCAAAGGATTTCATAGTATATACTGATAACCAAGCTCTCAACTTCCTTAAATCTCAAGAAAAACTTAGCAGAAAACACATGAAGTGGGTGGAGTATCTACAAGCCTACACATTCAATATCAAGTATAAAAAGGGAGTAACGAATAAGGTTGCTGATGAATTGAGAAGAAGGCTACTCATAGTCCAAGAAGTTCAGCTACAAATCATAGGTATTGATAGCTTCAAAGACCTATATGCTGAAGATGAAGATTTTGCTCAAATCTACAAGGTATGCAAGGAGTTTAAAAACAACTTTCATGGTGATTTTTCTGAATATACCTTGTAGAATTATTTATTGTTTAAAGGAGGTCATCTTTGTGTTCCTAAAGGGTCTATGAGAGAGAATTTTATTCAATAAAAACATAATGGAGCACTTAGTGGTCATTTTGGAGTCAGTAAGACTCAAGAGTTAGTCACTAGGTTCTATTTTTGGCCTAGAATGAAAAGAGATGTTAGACAGTATGTTGAGAGTTGTGTAGTGTGTCAAAATGCAAAGGACACATATTCCAATGAAGGTCTTTACCAGCCACTTCCAATCCCAACTAGACCATGGGAATGCATAAGTATGGATATTGTATTTGGTTTCCAAGAACAAGGCAGGGACATGACAATATTTTTGTTGTAGTAGACAGATTTAGTAAGATGGCACATTTTATACCTTGTAAGACCATTCATGATTCTTGTAACATTGCTCAATTGTTTTTCAGTAGAGTGGTGAGGATACATGGACTCCCAGTTAGTATTGTTTCAGACAAGTACAACAAATTCATGAGCCATTTTTGGAAGACATTATGGAAAAAGCTGGGCACTAACTTGTCTTTTGGATCTACATATCATCCACAGACAGATGGAAAAATAGAGGTAATCAATAGGAGCCTTGGTAACTTTTTGCGATGCCTCACAAAGGAGTATGGTCAAGCATGGGACCAACTCATTGGACAAGCTGAGTATGCATACAATGATACAGTGAACAGATCAACTGGTAAGAGTCCTTTTGTAATTGTTTATGGTTTTCACCCAAGAGGGATTTTTGAGCTTAGAGAATTGAAGGAAGGAATGCATGGTAGTGGATATGCTGAGGAATTTTCTCATCCAATGAGGGAAGTCCATGAAAGTGTGAGAAAGAACTTGATTGAAAATGCTGAAAAGGTAAAGCAAAAGGTGGATGTATCAAAGAGGGATGTTTAGTTTCAGATTGGAGACTTTGTGATGGTACACTTGAAAAAACATAGGCTACAAAAATGTATTCCTCACAAGCTATAGATGAAGAGGCTAGGTCCATGTAAGATACTTGCAAAGTATGGAAACAATGCATACAAGGTGGAGCTTCCTGAAGACATTGGGTTGTCACCAGTTTTCAACATTGTAGATTTGATAGCATACAAAGGACCAATTCAAGATGCTGATCAGAACCTTCAAGAGGTAATACAAGAGGTAAAATATTTGAAATTAACCCTTACTCCATCTACAACAGCTAAAAAGATACTAGACCCAAGGGTCTACAAGAAGACTAGGAACAAAGACTATATGGAGCACCTTGTCAAATGGCATGGAAAAGAAGATGTTGATGCTACTTAGATCAGAGAAATAGAATTCAAGAGGTTGGGAATTGATCCAAACATGCTCAATCCAAGGATGGATTAACCTTTCTTTTGTTTGGGTGAGTATGGTGCAGGAGCACACCTAACTCAAACCCCTAGCTCCTTATTTTTGGCATGTACTGACTCTAGCCAAGTCAGAAGAGTGTGTGTGGACCTTAGAAGGTCATTTGTTTTATTTCCCTAAGATGGATATGAATAGGTCAATCCATGTCTAGATAGGTTTCTTAGTTGTGTGTGTGTGAGGTAGTTTGGAAGCCTTTGGAAATCCAACCAAGGCATCGGGAACCTTGGATAAGCTTCTTGGTATCACTGGCACTCAGCCTACACTGGTGCCTAGTAGCTTGGCATACATTTCCTAGTAGCTCGGCATACATTTCCTAGTATCTCAGCCTACATTCCTAACACTGCAGCTCGGCTAACACTGGTTGCGACTGGTGCTCGGCTTGCATTACTGTTGCTCAGAAATATTCCATCATAACAGCCCATGAAAAGAAGATCTTGTCTTTTATGGATAGTATGGTTAATGTAACAGTTCCTGAAGAGATTCTTGTGAATGAGTGGACCGTTAGGGTTGTTTCCTATGAGAGGATGGTTAATAATATCATCTAGAGCCTTCATTTTTAGAGATCTAGAAGGTAGATATTGGAGAAGAAGATAAGCTACAGGAAAAATAGAGAATTGTAGATTATTGTAATATTTTGTTTTGTTTCCAGTAATGAGAAGTTGCAGACTGTGTGTTTAGTGAACATCAAGTTTCTTTGTGGTTTCTTGTGCATGCAAGTAGATTAGTTACTTTATTTTCTGTTTTGCAAGCTATTAGTTCTTCACCCGTTCTGGGTTGTAAAAAGTAATGGCCCCTTGAGATTCCTGAATCCATGGTGAGAATCATGTGTTGGGATGGAACTCGAGAGGATCCCTTGTACATAGTTTCCTTTTTGTTTTCTTTAGGAGAAGCAACAGCAAAGAGTCTGGAGATCTTACCCTAGGTGAGCTTGGAAATAGTCCAGCTAGGGAAGAGAATGAAAGCAATGTTAAGAAAACATTGAATAAGCAAGTAGAATGAATCTATTTGGGTAGGTTTAGTAAGAAGAAGATGAAATGCATTTCGACAGGGGACTGAGTCTTGAATGGGAGGTAAAGTTGAGAGCGAATTACCTTAGTTAAGGGTTGTGAACACCCTAAGAGATCTAGGAGAAAGATCTCAGAATAGAGCCAAGTTGGTTCTGTAGCAGCAACAAGACTTCTGTCCACATCAATATCCACAAATCCCTAGTGAATTTTATCAATTACATATTGAATGTAATCATAGTGCCTCTTTAGTATATCTAGCAGCTAAGGCTTTGAGGTTTATCTCTATTGTGCAAGGGTTGTAGATATTAATTTCTTTCATTATTAACCCCCTATCAAGGGTTACAAGGATTGTGCCATCATCTTTCTTAATGGTGTTTGAAATAGTGTCATACCTACTGGCTAGTTCCAAAAACATATCAACATCCACAAACACATCGGGAACTATTAGTTTTTCCAATCCAGACATCCAAGGGTTTGACACATGCAAAGGACCCTCACTATTCTTGTGGCAATAGTTAAACAAGTGATAGTATGAATAATCAAGCGTCTTTGCATCTCTAATGTAAGAAAAATTATCACCAAGGTACTCGTCATTTACCTTTTTTCCTTGATTGGATCCTGGAAGGAGTTTTGTGAACTCCTTTGAGTGATTCCTCTTTCCCTTTAGATCATCATCATCTCCACTCTTCCCACTAGTTAAGGCAATGTTGACTGCTCTTCTCATCTTGTCTATTCTGAATTACAACTGATCAAATCTCTTTCTTCACTATGCAAATATGGATAGCTTTGTTCTCTTGAAGACACTGGTCACGCATGCAAATTTCTCTCTAAAAACTGAAACTCTTGGTGAAATGGAATGAAAAATAGTAATGCCTACTTATTGAGAGAAATAAATGCACAATTTGATTTGAAAGCATGAAAATTCCATTCAATCACTTCTATCATTACTTCTATGTGATATGATATAAACTTTCTTTCTAGTCGTGGCATTTGAATCTGACAGGTGATCAATTTTGAATGAGTGCCTTTTTCAACTAAAACCTTATTATATTCGAAATAAGATCAAGATTTGATATGAATGGCTCATTTATCACAACTCAGCAACTCTTTAAACATGTTGTCATAATTTCTATGTTTTGATTGGCTGACAACTGTACAGTATGGCATGGAAGAAAAACTTATACTTTACCATTCTCATACCCTGGTTTCCTTCAGCAAATGTGCGACTGTATGACCTCCTTGTCGCTGAGAGTTATATTTAACTCAAGTTTTTTTATAAGACTTAACGTGAACCACAAGATCAAGATCTTCATCAACGGCCCGTGTGAAATCTCCTTAACACTGAAAGCATATTCTTTTCTCTTCGAGGTAATGCGACCAAAGCACTTTTCTAAGTCTCAAAAGAAAATAGAATATTCTTTAGGCTCAAAGAGACATCGCAACCAACTTATAAAACATGAAAATAGGCACATGAATTAAGTGACTTGGTCTTTTCTGAAAAAGTAACTGCGAAATAGAACTCATTTTGAAGAACTAGGGTTTTCTCTTGAATATGTATGAAAACTAACCTAGGACTTAGAGTTTTACACACTTTTTGAATTTCAAGGCTCGAAGATCATTATTTGCAAAGGGATTTTGATAGAATTGGACAAGATTTTGACATTTAATGAAGGAATCTAACTGGGAGCTCAAAAAATTTATTAGCAAGCTTCAAAAATGGAAATACAACCAACACCATTCATCTTGATTATTTCATGCATTTCAGTTGAGTGGGAATTCAATAGTTTGATAGCTTGAGGTTTCTATCTTCCAAAAGGAAGAGGTATCATTTGTTGCAAAGGTACCTACTATAGCATTCACTATTCTACATTATGTATTGCCATTATTTCTCTTCTTTATGAAGGCACAAATGAGCATTATCTTTTCATTTTCACTTTCTGCAAGACCTCAGAATGAGGGATACTACAACATTGTATTTTTCATGTAGATTATTGTTAATTTGAAGAGGGGGTTTTGTTCCCACAGGGTTTTCCCTCTTTCCTCTTTCATCTTTCCTTTCATTAGGTTTATCTCTCCTTAGTTAGACTTAAGGGGGGTGTTAGTGCATGCATCTTCTTGTTTTGTACTTGATTTTTGATGGACGGGAGTTAGCATCTTGCATGCAACTTCTTGTTTCATCCATGATTTATGGTGGACGACAGTCAACATCTTTATGTTTCTAGTCATGATTTGCAGAGAAGTTATGATGCATGTTATGTGCTTTGTAAGCCTATTAAAGAGAACTAGACTTTATTTTCTCCACCTCTTCAGAATTTACATGCATATAACTTGTTCTTATTTTTTATATATTTATTTTAATTTACACACTTTGTACAATGATTAATAGAATTTTTATTCTCGATAGCTCTGTGTTTCTTGTGTATTTTTCCTACAAATTTTGTTTCTTATTCCAGCTAGATCTAATTTTTTTTGCAGGATTAGTTATGAAATTCTACAAAACTCCTTATTTATGGACCTACAAAAGCTTCAATTGCATGTTTTTAAAGGCATGTCATGATCAATAGTAACAACATCAACAGAACCTCTAAGAGAAATAATAGCCTTAAAGTCACCAACCATAAATTTAACCTTTCTTTCCTTGCAATGACTCAATCCTAGGGGAAATTCACTTAGAAGGGAAGCCATCGCAACTAGGATCCTTATCATTGGTCATATTGTGAACAATATCCTCTAGATTAAGGATAGAGATAGGCTTATTCCTATTTAAGATTTTTTTCCTAAATTGTAAAAACACAGTCATAATATTTAAACAACCCCTATAGAATGTTTGACAAATCCTTGAGGACAACTTGACACTCCTTTATCTACTTAATAATATGAAAAGTGTGACAATCTAAATGAGAGATTTAAAAAATATTTAGAAGCTCTATCTGCCACTTTAAGCTAGTGTAGCTTAGTTTTTATTTAAGTGTCTTTGGTTGGGTGTTTATCATAATCTATTTCTAGTTCTTTAGCCCCACCATCATAACTTTAAAATAAAGAGAGAAGGGGTTAACTTCAAGAGTTTTTTAATCCTATAAGGATTTGAGGTGATTCCTGTTAGCTCCTTTTATTTCTCACACATAAAATACTTGCAGTAAGATTTCTATATTGTCCCATACACTGATAAAGCAAGAAAATAGAAGAACAAAAACAAGGTTATTACACCCTCTACACTTTGAGTTCCATAAAATCAGGTGGGTTTACCCTTTTTACTTAGAATAAAAAAATCAAAATATTATTCCAAAAAATGCATAGTAGAATTATAGATCTTAACCTCTGTAACATTTATTTGACAGACTAAAAATAGAATGACAAAAATCAATTTTGTAGTGATAGTCACCCACTCCAAGTGAATAATAGACTAGTGTTTTATCCTAGGGCATGTAGTCACTTTGAATATTCAAAACCATTTGCCATAAACACAAACTCATAAACACCTACAAATCTGAAAAGGAAGATAGATACACCTTGCATATCAACCCTCAAACATATGCTAAACTAATCATCAAATTTATAACCAACCCTAAGTTTTAATGAAATGATCCTAAGGTAATTTAATCTTTCCTTGAAAGAATCCTAAGCTAACTTCATAATCTGCCTGACAAACATATAAATTGAATAATCTTTAATTACCTAATTTAAGCAAAACTCATAATACAAAAATAAACTCATCATAAGTCTAGAAATTGTTGATGAATTTTTATTTGTATTCATATCAAAATAGACTCATTACATTCAAGAATATACTTCAAAACCCTTATCAAAAGATTGGTCTCAAACCAAATTTTATACAATACAATTGTACTTCAAATGGAAAATAGCTATCCTTTTCCTAGTAGTCTTTCAATCCTTTTATAGCTAAGGATGCAAAAAGCTTTGGACTACATGGGAAGATTACCAAAATCTTGCAAAAAATTTAATTATAATAAAATAACCACTTAGAAATAGAACACGAGTGGCAAAAGATCTGCTATGTCAAATAAAAGTTGTTTCTCTGGAAATATCTTCTCATCCTTTCAGCTTTGCTTCACACCTGTTCACCTCTTTTTCAGTGGGCCAACTAAATTTTTTCTCTTGCTCCAGATTGGCCAAGGCTTCTGTCCACCTGGCATCTAGGATCATCTCGACCTCAGCAACAAATTTTCTCATATCTACCTTGACCTTGAATAGGCTATCAATCAGTTCAATTTAATAACCTGCATCTATATCCTTCTCTAAGTATTTATTTACATCCTCAGCCTTCTAGATTTCATCAAATTCCTTCTCCCATTCTGGCTATGGCTTCAGAACACTAGCACCATCATAAATTTTTGGGATGAGTGCAGGGAACTGATCACCAAAAAACTATAACTTATTTTTTATCAACTCATCTTTTCCATTAAAGAAAGCATAAGAAGTATTTATTTCATTGATCATTTCAATGGTCTCTATAACCTTTTCAGGGAAGGCATCGCTGTACAATATTGTAGTCTTTAATTTATCCATCAATTTGTTCCTTCCTAACCATGTTCTAAAAGTAGGCTCAAGAAATACCATGGCCTCTACAGTAGTCTTTGAAGCATCCTGTAATGATCGATACAATGTATGCACCAATGAAGTCTTCTACTTCAACACACCCACCCGGTGTTGTAGTATGGAAAGAATCATAGAAGCAACATTATCATTTTTCTCTTTTAAGGGTTCTTTTGTCTGGCTTTATTCTGGTGCTAAATCACCCTTTGTCTCTATTGATGTGTCCACTTTGTCTATTGCAGTCACCTAGGGAATTTCATTTGTCATCTTTTCATGTAGTTCTTTATTCAACTGCTCTACTTGTTCTTCCAAGGAATTATTATGTACCATGACTTCTTCATTTTTCTTAGCCAGTGCAATCATCTGGCTGAAAGTCTGCTCATATATTTTAGATAGATCCTCTATCTTAGTTGGGCTCATGAATGAAAATTGGGTCATCAAGTGAGTAATTTTAGTGTCACTGGTATTTTTCGAATTCCAGATCATTTTGTCTGCCCTCCTTTCTTTTCTTATGTTCAGAACCAGAGGCTTCTTTGTGGCAGGGGAAACAGACCAAATGGCCAAGGTCTTAGACTTAGGATCAAAACATGATCCTCTCAATACATACTCAATCTCAAACTCTGTTTTAAACATAGGATTCTCTTGTCTTCTAATCTGGTCAATAATAAAAGTGGACTGTAAGTCCCAATCAGGCATCAACAATACTCCATTATTTTGTACCAAGAACCTAGCATGTTCCACAGTAATCAATTCACTCTCAGGATCATATTCCTAGAGTGTCTTTACAATTTCCTCATTTTTCTCTTCCTATCCTTCTTCTGCTATCAGATTATCTCTCTATTTCATCTTTATTAGGAAGCTCTTGAATTCTTCTGATTTTATAAATTCATAATCCTTCATGAATTCATTGGCCATCATCATCCTTTCATCCATTTATGTATTCAAGATCATCTCATTCTCTTCCTGACCTTCATCTTGTGGCACATTTTTCAATTATGTTCTGATCTGTCTGAAATACTTTCCATGTTCTATTACAACAGCCTTGGCCATACCTTTCCTATCTCCAACCATTTTATCCTTTGTTTTTTGCTTCTTGCTAGGTGGTTCTCTAGCCAAAGTAGCCTCTTCATCCGCTTCCCCCTATTCTACATGTTCTTTGTCTTGTAAGGCAAATGTACCTGGGGATCCCTAAGACTATACATCTTTAGCACTAAATTTTGACACTTGTGCCATTAGGTTGTCATAGGAGTCAAACATTTTCTCAATTCTCTGAAAGTATGGGGTATCAGGAAAGAATCTTGAAAATGTGTTATTTGATCCCTTCCATTCAGCTTCTACCCCCATCAGATCTTTCCACTTTCTTCTCCTCTCTTGGACCTCAAGTCTATCCATCTTATTTCTAACAACATCTTCATCATCTAAGGCCTCGTGATCTCTTACAGTCTTCCAAGGAGTCATACTTTTAAGGGCTATCTTAATAAATTGTTCTGGGTCACAGAACCTTGACACTGTGGTTGACATTCTATACTGCTTCAGGAAGCCATTAATCTTCTCAAAATTCTTTTTTGCTATAGAAAATTCAAAACCCACCCATAACCTAGGGACAAAAGTGCCCTTCTTATGCCCTTCCAAGAATTCTTTATCTACCCAAGAAATATTTTAGATGAATTCTAAGAAAGAAATTTGAAGTGGGACAAATTTAGGGAGAACATGCGGTGGATGTGAACAACCATAAACCCTAATGAGAGTGAACTTATAAAAGTAAAAAAATCACCCCAATTGTGGCTAATAGACCAAACCTGTATGCAATTCCCTGGTCTTAACAACCTTCTAACATGAAAAGATAACCTTTCCCTGTTTACTCCTAACATATCAAGAATTGGAGCAATAATCCAATATTGAAAACAAACAAAAGAAGAATGTACTGAGGCACTATCCCATGCCTGGGTCCATCTCTAAATTGGCATTTCAACCCCATATTATGAATCAAACAATTCTAATTCCTTGTCCATAGATGCCTTATTGTAATACAAATCAGAAATATCAAGTGTGAATAGTGCTTGAAGGTAGGCATGGGAACGTATTATTATATCTCCACCAATGCAGTATGTATAGCCTCGACTACATACCCCGTGTATTCATAGTTAGTAATGGCCTCTGGATTTTGAATTTTAGTGGCCATCATCAATTATTCAGCAAGAGCAGTTGAATCTCCATCAAAACCCAACACTTTACTCAAACCATATATTGTACATTTGATGTAGTTGTGGAAGAAAGATAGGTCAAAAGGTGGCTTTATGTTATCTGGAAATGCCACCAGATTTCTATCCACCCTAGGCATAAGTCTTGGCATCTCATGTTTCTTTATGAGTTTGTCTCGCTTCTCATAATCAACTTGTATCTTTTCCAGGTCAATTTCGGTACATATTGCACCGGTAATTTCAAAAAATCTCTGCTACAATCCTTCTATTTATAGACACTAGCGCTTCTTTATTCTTCATCCTGATCACTCTAGTAACTGGATAGTAGCTCTTAGCTAGCTCTTTGATCAAATCCACATTAATGTAGACATCAGGGACCATAAATCTCACCATATTCATGTTCCATTGATTACAAATAGGATTTCTTAGCCCTATTATTCTATAAGTAATGAAACAAAGTATTACCAGAGTAGTTGAGAGTGATCAGGTTCTTGCATTGACACCACTTGTCTTTCCATTCTGCCCAATTGGCACTATTTGCACTAGAAGTTCCAGGTAAGAGTTCTGCAAATTCATCTATGTACTTCTTCCCTCCAACTACTTTCTTCCCAGAACCCTTTGAAGTAACTCTTTTTTTGGCTTGAATCATCTTTCCTTCTCACAATTGATCTCAGAAAACAATTTCTTCTATTCACTCAGAAATTCACGAAGCCAAAAAATGAGAGTTGTGCATAATCTAGGCAAAATTAGTTATACTTATATCCCTTTCACATCCACATCTTCTCCACTTGAATGCAAATCCTCAAACTTGTGGAATCATGTCATTGAAATCTACAACTAATGCTACCATTAATTCAAACTTGTGTATCCTTGTTGTAACAGAGTATGCATTTATTTCTTTATGGCATTCAAAACCAGGGAATGAGACACATGGAACCTTATCGTACACTCACTACATAAACTAGACATTCAACACTTTTTGTATTAGTGAGCGATAAATATTCTTCCTTTATTCAGTCATGCACATGCATCATCCTCCTTCAAGATAAAGATCATCCGATGAGTGAATGAGAGCCATTGATTTCATCTCACTCTTCAGTCATGCACTCGCTGCCCTTTATCTTCTTAGTCTTTAACCATCGCGAGTGAGCAATAACCATTTTGGAACTTGTTATAAGCCGCATCGCTCACTCGTGGTCCAAAATTTGTTAACTCCTAAGCCTTAGCAAGTGAGTGATAGCATGAAAAAATCTTCACTCACACACTCGCACAACAAAAATGTTTAACTGCTAAACATTAGCGAGTAAGAAATGAAACACAGTCTCCTTGATCGCACACTCATAGTGCACAAATCACTAACCACAAATCATTGGTGAGTGAGTGATGAAATAGAACCTGCTTGGTCGCACACTCGCGGATTAAAAATATAAAGTGAACAGATCATCGCGAGTGAGAGATAATAGTATATAACCTGCAACATAGACCATGTCGCACACTCGCACAACAAAATATAACATGAAGAAGACCTCAACAAGTGAGTGATGACTTAACTTAAACTTGACTCGCACACTCATGCAACAAAATATGTTAAGTGACATACCTGAGCGAGTGAGCGATTAACATAAAATTACCTTCAGTTGCACACTCACACAACAAAATTTTTAACTCAAGTTACCTTAGTGACTAAGTGAAAACACAATTTTCTTTCTTGGTCGCACACTGGCACAGTCAAGTTTACATTTTACAAGACCGTCACAATTGCGCGACTACATGACAATCCCTTCACTCGCTCACTCGCGCAGTTAAATGAATACTTAAGAAAGACTACATGGCTGCGTGACTAACATAAAAGGTGACCGTTTGAAGACTTAAACACATTTTAAGACTTTTTTACATGAAAATGCCATAATTGAGACTCAATAACATGAGAAAAATACCACTATTTGAAATATGAAACTTTTTAGAATATAGTGCTAACAATGGCTCCAACTGGGGAAAGTTAATTGCAAGATTAACATTATGATCCAAAATCTTTGGGACATGGACTAAGACCTAAAACAAAACTGTACATACACACACAAAACAACCAAAACCTAAAAGAGGTAACTAAACTACTGTGAAGGGAAAAGTAAAATTCATGAGAAATAGTACTTCAAGAATTGTCCATGCATTGGTAATTCTTGGATCTCACCCATAGAATCTTCCAAAAAGTATGAATCTTGTACATGAAAATCCTAAATCACAAAAGGGCCCAGCCATAATGATTCAAAATTTCCATGCTTACCCTTATCTTCCTTCCTTGCATTCCATTGGAGTACCATATCATTTATCTAAAAATTTCTTTCACTTGATCTCTTGTCAAATAGGTACTTTGATTGCTGTTGAATTTTCAAGTTCTTCTTATATGCTTCAGTTCTGATCTCCTCCAATTCTACCAATTGGACCATCCTATCCATCATAGGTTCTTGCACTTCAACTTCTTCTTCTTGTAAAAACTTATACACATGTAACAAGTTATTCAGAGGCAATCTTGTCTAAGTTCCATAAACCATCTCAAAAGGGGAGACCCCTATTGCCCTTTTTACCATTACCCTGTCAGCCCAGAGGGCTAACTTCAGCTTTGAGTGCCATGATTTCTTATTCTTTTCCAAAGTCCTTTTAATGATCTTCATCATTCTCTTGTTACTAGACTCGGCTTGCCAATTTTCTTGTGGATGATAGGATGAAGAAAAAGATAAAATAATGCCATAATATTCATAGAAGTCCTTGAACTCCTCAGATCTAAAACACATGGCATTTTCCATTATTAACCTAGTAGGCACACCAAACTTAGTCAATATATTATCCATTAGAAAATCAATTACCACTTTGTTGGTTGCCTTTTTTGGATGGGATTGCTTCAATCCACTTGGTGAAATAATCTGTAGCCACAAGAATCCAACTATGGACTCTATTGGAATTAATGGGAAGTGTGTACTGAGAGGGGAGGGGTGAATCAGTACATCTAAAACTTTTGTATCCTTTAATCAATTAACCTTTGTGTAATTAATTGTTTATCCAACCATCTGATCTATACTATCTTAATGCAAGATATATCAATTCATAAACTTAACATACATGTGACCATTCATAGAAACATTCATGAAAGTAATTGACACATAACACAAGGTATGATATCATAGAAAACTCATGTTAGGAAGTAAAAACTACGGTGGGGATGACACCCACAAAATATTCACTATCTGCAGATTGGAAGGGGTCGGTTAAGGCTTACAATTTTATCACTTCTAATGATCTACCCGGTTAAGAGTATCCGTGGAGACCTTTTAAAGTCTACTCGATTAAGACCTTTAGCAACACTATTTAGTGTGCACTCGGTTAAGAGATTTATAGTTGGACTGTTAAATCCACCTTCCTTGAAAGGATTTTTACACTTTGCTTCACTTGTTAGAATGATAGAAAATTACAATATGACCTAGTATATGCAATGTCCTATTGCTGATTATAGATCCATTTAATATTGCATAAATAAATATATCACCTAATGTGAATGAATAATACCTCTAATTCTTGGTAGCCTTTGTTCTTGGTTCTTGCTAACCAAATTCACCTTTTGTTGTTCTAGTTCTTGAAACTTTCAATCTGATCCATAGATGTGGTCATAGGCTTCATTCATTCTCTCTTCTATATTCACACATGCATAATGAATGATTGCATCATCTATTTATAATATGGATTTACTTCATCAAGTTTCATGAAAAAAAATATTAACTCTAAGATCAGGTTTACAACTTTACCTTGATCTCCTAGTCTATGTGTTTTAAATTAGTTAGACTAATTAAATCACTTACATTCATGTTTCTTTTCCCTAAAGAAATGGTTTTAAAAACAAATCAAGATTCTATAAATAGAATAATACTATTTTATTTGTGTGGAAGTTAGATCCATTTTTTGCGGGCTGCAACTGACTTTCAATTTCTAACGGTCGATTATGCTCTGAAATTAGTTGACTGTCTTTTGGGTTCCTTCCTTGAACTATTCTCTTGGTTTTATCTTTGACTGTCTCTTGGGTTTCACTATATCCTGCATGTCAGGTTCCTCTTTATCCTTTTGACTTTTCATTTTTAGTGTACACACAAAATTGTGTCACCAGTTTTCGTTGTACTTGTATGAGTTAATTTTGGCCTTCTAAATCAACCACACACTTCAACATAGTCCTTCTTCACCAGATACAGCCAAGACTGAATATGAGTTATTCATCCTGCCTGTCTGCATGATTCGACCTGTTGCCTT
>MU224133.1:7812250-7852658 GCA_018584345.1 Thuja plicata | reverse complement strand
AGGTCGAGTAGAGTCAGTGAAAACTCAGAATTTTCCTAGTACAATAGGACTTTGATGATTTAGAAGAATGACAAATGCAACAAAATTGGTTAGGGTTGCAAGATGCCAATTTTGGGGTGTTACAGTACTAAGCCATTTTCAGTGATCTCTTGTATCTTCATTTTTGGTTTTCTCTTTGTCCTATCTTTCGGTGTATGCTTACCAAAAGTGTTGTTTGCATATTAATGGAAAATTAATGTCATCTATCTCCCCCTTTGACATTAGTATCAAAAAATGATATGTGCAAAATACTAACAGAATGTTAATCATGTACAACATATATAATTCTTACTCATTTTATGACTCCCCCTATGTATATGATGGTATATCATTATTTTCCCCCTTTTTCGGTAGTAATGCATAGTTTCCTACCTATCTGTACATATCATATATTTCCCCCCTTTTCGATATTAAGGGCAAAGGTGTATACCTTATAGTTTATCAAAAATGTGAGAGTCTGAAGACTTCATGTCTTCCATCATCTTCTCCTATTGTTCCTTCAAGTTCTTTAGAGCCATGTGCTTGAGTGTGATCTTGGAATGCATATCATAGATTTTGTCTGCTACAAACATATTGGGGGTGGCTATGAGTTGCCTAGCTGAACTGATATGTTTTTGAAGCAGTGTCAAATTTGGTAGAAGTTGAGCTTGGAGCTCGGTGACTTCTTCCCTGAATTGTGTCTCTGCTTCCCACATTTCCTACCTTAACCTTTTTATTTCAATGATTTTCTCATAATGCAACTTTAGTGCATTGTCATCAGTGGTTAAGCTATTAGCACTGTTAACTAGATCAGAATCTAACTTTTCTATGTTTTCACTATGCTCTTTAGTGAAATTTTCCAGTGTGCTTAGTTGTTGAATCAAGGAAATAGCTTTAGCAATAATTGGATCTAATTCACTTATGAATTCTGAAAGCTTTACCTTGTTAACTGCCACTTCTTGGCTAATGTTGTCAACAAGTTTTTGCTGGTACTTCTGCTCTGCTCTCTCTTTTATTGCCTTCTTTGCATCAATGTTTTGTGTTGTAATCGCTTCGGTGAGAGTGACTAGTTGATCAATTATTGGTTTATTCTAATCAACATCAACATTGGGTACAATTTGGTGCAATATGTCCCTTTTTTCTAGTACCATGGAATCTCGGTGTTGTTTCCCCAGCTTCTCCTGTAATGCCTTCCTTTGGCATATTTGACTATATTCTTTCAATGCTTAATAATCAAGTGTAGTTGGCTCACATTTGGGTATCTCAATGATTTCATCTAAAGTGACTTCCAACTTATAATTCTTGGATTTCTTATTCTTCTTTTGAGTTACACTTGAATGTAGAACCATTGCCAATTTCTCATCTTTTTTCGTTGTGCTTGATGAAGTGATTTGTGGTGTTGCCTCTTTTTGCTGCTTTGTTTTGGTTTCAGCTTGTCGATTTTTTGTAGACGTCTCCACATCAACCTTTACTTTGTCAGTAGAAAATTTTTTAGTATCCTTAGGAGTGCCATCTTTGGTTTTATCTCCTTCATCGGTGTCCTTATGCACTTCATCTATCTTTTCTTATGCATCCTTCTCTGTTGTGTCTCCATCTTTTTGTTTTGATTCTCCTCCTGCAACCTTATCAATTTTGGTCACAATGTGAGTGTCTCCGATGTCCTTCTAATAATCGATGTTGTCTTTCTTTCCTTCATCCCCTACTTCCTTAGGAATTCTTGAATCTTTTTCAGGCGACTTGTCTGTTTCTTGCATAATATTGATGGCTTGTATTAATATTAGCATGTTGCTTGGTATGTTCACCTGTGCAGAATCAAATTTTGTGTCCTGATCATCGGTTGTGTCCTTGGTAACATTGAAATCTTCATCTTTTACTTCTTCTGTTGGATCATTGGTTATATCAATGATTGTTTTATCCACAATGTTGTCCTTAGTTATGTCTGGCCATGTTTCATTTACAACATCCATGTTTTTGTTGCCGGTTGTGTCTTTTTCTTCCTTGTCTAACTCAATTGATGTGCCATCTTCTACATCTTTGATTAATATATTTTCTTTAGTAGCCTTATTAACATCTTTATGTTATAGGTCTTTCTCAGGGCTAGCTTCTTGAATAGGTCTATTGAGTATTTTACTCTATTTCTTGTGACTTTATTGTTCAATCTCAATAAACCTCCCTTCAAGAAATTTTTAGGCTCTCAACCTGGGTGAGAACTCCTTTTTATGGTTCTCCATCATCTCATTAATTTCTTCCCTCTTGGATTCAGGAGGCATAAGAGAAAAAAGTACTCTTTCTCTTATCTCCTTCACATTCTTCAATACAAATGTCCATCTAGCATATAATCTATCCAAGAGTTCCCTTGGTATATTATTACGTTCAAATTAAATTGGTACATACTTTAATTTATACATCTTTGCAATGATGGCATCTTCAACTTTGTTTTGATCTTCTAGATCTAGTTTTAGCCATCTTCTAATCTTAGAATCTGTGATAGATCCTAAATTTGCAATAGATTTGCATACCTCATCAATGATTTCTAGAAATTTAACCTTTTCTTCTTGTACACCTTCATCTTGTTCAGTGTCCTCAATGTCTTCTCTGGTTCTGATGAGCTTCCTTATTCTTTTGTTTGGCCCTCTTTTTGGTGTGGCCGATTTCCTCTTGTAGGTTCTTTCTTGTCCTTTCTTCAAAGATGAAGGACTTGAATCCTTAGCTATTTGGCTTCTTGTTCTAGAGGCAGTTGTGGTTCTTGGCTTCTTAGTTGGTGGAGGAGGTGGTGATTCTGACTCTGTGGCCTCAGAGTCATTCTTTTATGCAGCTTCACCAATAGGTAGTTGTCCATCAGTCTCTTCCTCCTTTTTAGCTTGTTCTTCCTATTTGGTTTCTTCCTCTATAACCGACATTATTTTCTTAAGGTTCTTGACCATTTTGTCCTTTTTCCTAATAATTTTTTTTACAACCAGGCTAGATTTGATTCTTGATTTGGTGGTCTTTGAAGTCGTGGCTATTTTTTCAGATTTAGGGATTTATGAGAAATGTGTAAAATAGAGTTGTCGGTTGTCGTAGAACTTACTGTTTACACCAGTAGTGATTTCTGATTTTCTTGGAATGCTCTGTGTCGAGTTGCAGTTTCTCTGTGATCCTATCATTGTTTGCACAAAATTTTCTCTCGTCACTCTGCTCTGGTCATAGTGAACAATGAGACTCTTTCGTCACCTTTTTATAGTTGTTTTCCCTAAAAAGTGAGTCATTAATGCTCAACCACTTCTCGGTGTGCAAAGATGGAGTTCATTGTTTAAGACATTAACTTCCCTTTTCGGTGTTAATACGATGTTTTTGGGTAGTCGTCATACCTCTTACTTTTATCAACAGGTTTTGGTGTTCTAAACAACTTGTTCACTTTGCTTGGTCACTGAAAAGTCTTGGTTTGCACTAGCAAGTTTTCTTTCTCATGTTAACCGAGGCTTCTCGGTAAGTGTAGGTAGTTTTAGCTTTGAGTGTATACTGATGGCTTTCAGTATGTATGCCCGATAGCATAGATATCACATATTTTAACAAGTAATGTCATGATGCATATTTACTTATGCTAATTTGGCATTTTATCAACATATTATGGAACTGATGTAAAATAATACATAGTGTAATGTAGTTCCATACTTACTTGTTTTGCTTAGGTGGGCGTGGTGATGTCACTAGATCCATTGGATGGGGTTTCATCATTTGCATTTATCGGTCCAGCTTCATCATTGTTTGAAGCTCTTCTCCACATTTTTTCTCTCATTCTCCGGATGTCTTCAATGGTGTTTCCATTGGGATATGTGCTGGTTTCTATCATTCGGTGTCTGCAGTCTTTCTTGAGATGACCAACTTTATGACAGTGTAAGCATGTCATTCTAGGGTTAGTCCAACCTCTAGAATTTCTAGTCCACTGTCTCATATAGTTTGTAGAAATGTGACCAAATCTTCCACATACTGTACAATTTTTCCAAGTGTTGTAATCCCATACATACTAGTTATCCACTCTTTTCAGTTGATAGAGAGTTTCTTGACCTTTAGGCTTCCATGCTTGCCTTTTATTTTTCCAGCATTTGAGAGTTTTGTGCCCGTTCATTTTGCAAGTAGGACAGTATTTGTCCATGTAGGTTTCCTTCTCTAGTTTTTTCATCTCAGACCTACATTTTTTCGTGAATAGATTTGTCTTTTTACAAATAACTTTTTAAGTTTACTCTATCACCCTTAAAAGACAAACTATTTCTAACAGTTGGGTAAGTGTCTTTTGTGATCACTTCCCTCTGCATTTTATAACAGGTACAGCTCCCTAATATGATATTCAATGAAATGAGATAATGACTTAATCAATTAGCTTTTAACCAGAAAGCTTATAAAGGCAGAAATATCATTCTTTGATGATATACTTCTAAACAACTATGAAGTAAATATAACTGGATAATGAATAGGAAGGAAACACAGTCACTTCCACAATGGCATTTCATGAAAAAAATAAACATCTTTTTGACTACAGCTAATAGATAACATATAAAATTCAAGATTTAGATATCATGCAATAGCTAACAAAGATATAAAATAGGCCAAACAATATGCCGACACAGGGCACCTTGCTCTAGATCATAAACAACACAGATTCAATAACCTTCTTATCATATATTTCAGAAATTACTACACAGATAATTGTCTGAAATCAATTTTGTTCACAACATTCACAATCTGAACTATAATTATCAAAACTATATCTATCTGTCAAAAGTTTTTCCGAACCCTTTAAAAGTTTTAGCAGTCAGAATAAATAGCAACAAAGCACTGAGAGGCCTCCCAAAAAACACAGCCTCTTGGGAAAATAGTTAAGTAACTAATCCACCAAAAAGAGGACACATGTCCTTAAATTTTAGCATGATAACATAGTACAAAGGAAAACTAGATAGCCGAATCAGGCTCCTTGTCTATGGCACGATCCTCACTTCCCGCTAGACTTCCTTCTTCATCGGTAACCGATTGAGTTGGCTTCCATTCTTTATAAGCTTGAACCAGTTCCTTCGCAAGCAACAAATGCAGGATTTTGGAGTTCACTATTCGGGCCATGGAGGCATCTTTGTTCCAGCTCAGCTTCTTCACCTTCTCAGTAACATTGGATAACTGATCAACACAAAAATAAAGCATGGATTCAATCCTTTCTATCTAGGTTAAATCAGAGGCTTTGGGATGAATCTTTTCTCTGATAGTTTTAATGGCTGATTCAAAAGCATCCAAAGCATCTTTCAATTCTTTCTTGCCAAAGACAGAGGGGTAGGTATAAGTGAAATTAATCACTTTCAACTCTGTTAGGGTAGCCTTTTGGATCTTCTTAGCTTTAGCTTCATATTCCTTATTCTCTGTAATGGCACTTCTTATCAGAGCAATACGCTAACTGATATATTTTTCCTGAGTATGAAGAAATGAGACTCTTCAGCACCTTTAAGCGAATTTTCTACATAGAATTTATTAAAGCCATGCCTCTCGATTTCCATAAATTTGGTCATTGTTGACACCTATTTTTCCTCATCTATACCCCATACTTGGCATTGAGCCTGCAACTCTCCTATCACTATCTCAGTGTTATGAAGAATTGAATGCAAATCTTTAATGTACTGCCTGCCATTATTGAGCACTTGAGCCATCCATTCATCAACTGAAGAAACCAAAGTCCACCCCCTTTGAACTTGATTCAGCAGAGTCTTACTTTCTTTGGAATTGGGATCAAACACTTGAGAAGATTAAGACAATGGGGTAGCATCAAAGTTGCAGAATGTATTAATAAATTGAGAAGGTGAAACAATGGTTTGTTTCAACTCTTTCTTCTCTTTTCTATCTTGCACCGATGTAATCAGCATTTGTTGAGCTGTTTCTTTGAATAGGTGGTTCTTCCCGGCTCTTTCCATTGTTCCCAACTAAATTTTGTTTACCTCAAAATCCTCAACTGCCACATCTTGCTTCTCTTCCTTTGGTCTATAAGTAGCGACCTCGGATGTCCACTTCCCAATTTTAGCATCAGCAAACATGCGTGCTATGCTTTTCACTTTCTTGTCTTTAGGGGCTTTCTGAGCATATTTACTAACAATATCTTGCACTGGAATTGACACAGGAATTAGACTCCGCTTCTTATTAACTAAAGAAGTTAACCATTTGGGTGTGTCACTAGTTGTTGCTGGTTGAGAACCAACTTTAACAGGAGTATCCATTAAATCCAGGGTTACATCTTCGAGATCAAAAATATCTTTCCCGATTTGGTCATCATCCCCAATTTGGTAATTCAAATCTCCAAACTTGTCATCTTCCAGATTAACTGTCTATGTCTGCTCCTAAGTCATCTTCACCTTCTTTTGTGATCGAAATCGCGACCTAGTGATGCGTTGAGGAGAGACCACAGAGGAAAGATCTACAATAGACTTCTTCTTAGAATCTTTCTTCTGCTACTTATCAGAGGAACCTGCATTACCAGATGTTTCAGGCATATTAGAAACAAAGGGGGGAGAAAATAAAATTGAAGATTTATTTCCAGTCATTTTAGGACTAGATTGCTCTTTTTTTTTTCTTGTAGCCATTTCTCAATTAATTTGAGAACATGCTGTGTTCTTCTTTTAATGTCATCTTCCTCCTCTTTTGACCAATCAACATATACCTCTTCAGTATCCAGAAGTCTTTTGAAATTAGGCTCAACCAAATCGGAACCATCATCTATTACCCCCTCTATGCTGAACTGTATTCTCATGGACATAATTTGGGAAATGCAGAGTCTGCTATGGCTTCTTGTCATGACTTGGGATTCATTTTCACAATCCTCTCAGAAATCATCTAAATGGGGATCTGGAAACATGTCAGACCTTAGACCCAGGCTGCTGCTAGCAAAGTTTTTGTTATCGAAGCATGTTCTCTCTGTGTAGTACTTAAAATTGAAATGACCAAGGTCACTTCCGATACTTATGGCATCTTCAATGGTTAGACATGAAAGCTTTCCTAGCTGCAATGGGAATATTTTTTCACCTTTATCCCCAGGAATGAAACATTTTAACACAATGACGAGATTTCTATAGATTTTAGCAAAGATGAAACAATCAAATGCATATCTAGGCAATTTGGTAGGGGCATCCTTGAAACCACCAATTCTTAAATAAGAGAACCTAGGGAATTGGATATAATAACTCCCAAACCTAGTCACAAACTGTTGAGCTTCTGAGCTCATCCTCCTGGCCGAATCTCCAGACATTTCAAAGCAAAGCTTTCCCATAAAGGTGTCATGAATTCTCCTATAATTTTGAATCACATTATCCTTGTGAAGCATAGAGAAATACTCAAAAACACACATGCCATCAATCCAAGGCTTGTGAACCATGCCATCCCATATCGTACTACATGCTAGGAAATACATCAGATAAGAAGACATATAAAAGCTACAGCCAGTAAGCTTGGAACTATTCAATTTTTCTCTCATAGATTCTGCAATTAATTCAGACTAATCCAGCTTATATTTTCCTTCAAAAACAATTTCTACATAGCAGAATAACCAGTCTGAAAACAAAGAAGCCTCGGGTGACCCTCTCACTCTGTGCAACATTACCATAATATCACTAATGTGTGGGTGCATATGATTTTTGTTTAACTTCTTGGGTAAATGGGAACCTCCTCTTTGGGCATTTAATAACCAATGCTTAGCTATGGAAGTATGGTTCACATCAGCACTAGGCTTGAACTTAAATAGGGATTGGGTAGGAGAGAAAGTTGAAAAAGTTTGCTCTTGGATTTGGAAATCCAAAGCAACAATTCCTCTATTCACAGCCATTAACACTTCACCATTTCTTTTAAGAATAGACTCAGTTCGTTGGTCATAATGTTAGATACATTCATGGACAAGCTCAGGACATACCATTGCAGGGGGGAAGCAAGCGGCTATACATAACCCACTAATCAAAATTTCCATAGAAGGGACATTTTCTTCAACACATGCAGTAAGCCTATCAGCTATCCCTTCAACATCATACCCCTCTAAATCTGTGTCTGTTACAATAGAGTTTTCACATACCAAACTAGACACATTCCCAAAGAAATGAAATGCTAACTTCATTCTTGCCAGAACAGACTAAAAATTTCTACAGAAACTCCTGTAAAATTCACCAAATTTTAAATTTAAACATTGGAAGAGTGACAGCCTGACTTACCTTGATCTCTAAGGAAAATTCTGCAACTGGAGCTCTGAAAACCCTTACCTCTGCTCTTTGCGCATACAGACAACAACAACAATTCAAAAATAATGAACACCAAGAAGGGCTTTAAAAGAAACACCTCGAATGAGTAATTAATTACCCATAATTAAAACAATAATATCTTGAAGAGAGAAGTGACCATTCCCACACGCGATCATTTATTGCCACTTTGTGCAAACTTTTATGTGGCACAAATTCTTCATTAATTTGATAGCTCAGACATGAATTAACCACCGCCAAAAGAACTCTTCATTAAAAGCCTTACCCGAGTGGGGTCCACATCTGAAAAGACGACGGTTGTCCTTCATTTATACCACATGTCACTTTTTTTAAGATCCTTGAACACCCTTGAACACTCTTGAACCGAGTTAAAGGATGTTCATATGTGTTCACCATTGTTCAAGCCTGTTCCTTAATATCCAACCTATATTTTGGTACAAAGAGTCATATGCTTAACCAATAAAATTCCACCCTTGATCTACCATAAGTTCTATAGCTTGTGATCATGAAACGCCTCCTTTAGCAAAAATGCTATTCACCTGCTACCGCTTCATAAAAATATGAACGAGCTTGAACACCATTGAAAACTGTTGAACCGAGTTCAAGGTTGTTCATAGTTGTTCAAACCTGTTCAAACCTGTTCAAAAGACACGTTAGAAAATGGTTTTTTTCTTTTTAACAAGCAATGGTGAAACATAGGGGAGGTCCTTTCGCTGGGATTTTAAACATGAGGGCTTAGGAAGCTTGAGATCCATAAAAATAACAAGGCGACTCTGAAAAAGTAACATTAAGGACAAAGATCAAGATTTGGACTAACACCGACTCTGACTAGGGACTGGCTTTTATCAAAAGCCAGAGAACTCAAATACTCTGGTTTTGCAAACTGCTGCAAAAAGGGCTCAGAAAACTCGCAAGAAAGGAAAGACACACCAAACAGAAACAAACCTAACCTAATATATACATCAGGACATAGAGACTGAGATTAAAGCTTTAGCAATTTAAGATCTTGACCATTGTAGGAAAATGGTAGGATCGTTCCATCTGGATAAGCCAACTTAAAAGCATTTGTTCCCAACTCTTTGGTGATAACAAAAGGGCCCTTCCAAAGTGATTCAAACTTACTGTGGGCGCCTTTCAGAGATTTTCTTTTGTCCCATAGAAAAACCTCATCTCCTTTTAGAAAACTTCTGGGTCTTGCTTCCCTGTCAAAAATTCTTTTCACTCGAGCTTCGTACTCAGTAATCTTATCTACTAGAGCTTCTCTTTCTTCTTCGAGTTTATCCAAGTACATAATTATTTTCTCTAAGGATTCTTTAAAAGTTTGATCCTCAATGGCCATTTGCACCTTAGCTACAGAGAGTTCCAGAGGAACTGATACTTGTGCCCCAATTCCGTACACCAACTCAAAGGGTGCCATATCGATTGCTCTTTTAGGCATAATTCTATTATCCCAAAGGGCTTCAAAAAGCTTCTTATGCCAATTTTTGCCACTATCATCTACTAGCTTTTTCATGATCATTATCAGATTTTTATTACTTGACTCAGCCTGTCCATTTCCTTGAGGAAAATAATCAGATGAATGATCCAGGGAGATATTATGATCAAAATAGAAAAGGGAAAGCTCCTACGAAGAGAAATAAGTGGCATTATCTGCTACAATCTTTTGGGGTACTCCAAAACGCACCAAGATGTTATCTTTTAAGAAGTCACAAACTACTTGAGAATTAGCCTTTTTGGTTGGAATAGCCTCGACCCACTTAGTGAAGTAGTCAGTTGTTGTTAGGATATAAATGTGACCTGCACTTGACTGAGGACTGACAGGGCCTATAAAATCAATACCCCATTGTTTGAACGGTTCACTTACCACAACTGGTCTTAAAGGTAAAGCAGCTAGTTGAGGTCTTCCAGAAAATAATTGACATTTTTCACAATTCTTGATTAATGCATAGGCATCTTTGAAAATACCTGGCCAATAAAAACAATTTCAAAGAATTTTGAATGTCATTACAGTAGACGAGAAATGGCCTCCACAGGCATCTTCATGAAAGGTTTTGAGCAACTTCAATTGCTGACTTTTATCCATGCATCTTAGAAACGTACCATCTAGACCCCTTTTATACAACACACCTTGCCATATGACATACTTTGCAGCTTGCAGCCTCAGAGTTTGTCTTTCTTTAGGTGACAGCCTTTATGGACATTCTCCATAAGTCAGGAAATAGGCAATTTCACAGAACCAAGAATCTATTAGACTAACCAATAATACTTGAGACATTTTAGATTCTGGATTTTCAGGATGACTAACATTTTTTGCAATAAATTTCCACAGACCCCTGCGTCTGACCATTTTAGTGGGTTTTATTATCAAATCATATTCCTGAATCTTCGTCACCCATGCTGCTCTTTTGTTCATGGCTATTTCTTGTTGGGTGAGTAGTGCCTTCACTGCTGAATCAGGGACAAACACTATAGAATGAGAATGGAGGATGTAGACTCTGAACTGCTTAACCGATTTCACCACAGCAAAGGCTTGTTTTTCAATGGGGGAATACTTTAGTTCATTCTTTTTTAAAGGTGTACTCATTAAAGCAATGGGAGCTTCATTTCCTAAAACATCTTTCTGAGTTAGAATTCCAGACAATGTGTGATCAGAAGCATAACAATAAATGATAAAATCTTTTTTGTAATCTGGGTAAACTAGAGATGGGGCATTGGCCACAGCTATCTTAATTTCTCCAAAAGCCTTTCTACCTTCTTCTGTCCACTTAAAGGGATGCTTTTCACTCATCATTCCCACATTGTGCCTTGTTAACTCAGAAAAATCTGGGATAAAAGCTCTCAAAAAGTTAATTTGACCAAAAAAATATTTGACTCCTGTCCTCGTTGAAGGTAGACTGATCTGTTGAATAGCCTTTACTCTTTCGAAATCTATCCTAATTCCTTCTTTGGATACGATATGTCCCAATAATTTTCCCTTAGTCACACCAAAAACTGATTTTTTAGGATTAAGAGATATGTCATGGTCTCTACACCTCTACATGACTGATTTAAGATCCCGAACATGATGTTTCCTTCTTTTAGATTACATAGTTAAATCATCGAGGTAAATTACTATAATTCTATTTTTCAAATTGGAAAAAGAAGAATCCATTGCCCTTTGATAAGTTTCCCTTGCATTGATCAGGCCAAAGGGCATCCTATTGTAAGCAAAAGTTCCCCATGGTGTAGTAAAAGTAGTCTTTTGTTTATCATCCTCAGCCACACTTACTTGATTATATCCAGAAAACCCATCAAGCAGAGACATCATTTCTGACCCGGCAACTGCTTGTAATACATGTTCCATTTTGGGCAAGGCATAATTATCTTTCAGACTGGCCTGATTTAAATTCCTAAAGTCTACACAGATTCTTATTTCACCATTCTTTTTTTTGACAGGGACAATATTCGCAATCCAGGTTGAATGGTGAATAGGGTAGATGATTTTGGCTTTTAGCATTTTATCAACTTCCTTTAAAATTGCTTCAGAGACCTTAGGATTGTAACTACGAAGATTTTTCCTAAAAGGTTTTGATTCAGGCTTGAGAGGGATGTGATGACTAAATTTCCCTTTTCAAAAATCTTTAAGATCACTATAATCCCAAGCAAAAACATCAATGTAGGTTGTTAACAAGATCTGAAGGTTTTTCTTTTCTTGGACAGACAAGGTTTTACCTATAGAAATCCATTTGGATTTAGCCACAGTGTCAATTTTCACCTTTTCATATTCCTTTTGCACATCTGATTGAGAATTTTTTCTTGAAATGAAACTATCATCCTTTCGAGAAAACAAGTTCTCTAAGGAAACCAAACCTTTGGGAATTTTTTTTCTCTTCAACTGGACAACCTCTTCTTCTGGTAAGAATTCAGGATTTGACCCTCCACTATCTTCATTCATTCCTTCAAAGTACATAGAAGAGAAAGCTTCTACACACACCATAAAATCTTTTATCTAGGTATCATCTTCAAAAACTTGTAGGTGTTCAACGTTATCTGGGATAGCTGGTCTATATATCATCTCAACCCTATATGTTCTTGTTTTGAAATCTGGGTGAGGGAGGAGTAGAGATGTTGATATGGCTAGGGAATCAGCCCTTGTATTGAGACTCCTGGGAATAGCTTCTATGGAAAAGGCTACAAAATAATCCACTTCGTTCCACACCAAATTTCTATAATGCCTCAAACGCTCATTTTTTACTGAAAAATGACCCTTTACTTGTTTGACGATGAGCTTGTCGTTGCCTTTCACAACAAGTGCCTTTATTTCCAATGCTTTGGGTTCTCGTAGCCCTAACAAAAGAGCCTCATATTCAGTGATATTATTGGTATTTTTAAAATCTAGTTTGTAAGAGAGAGGGATATATTGATCATCAAGTCCTTTAAAAACAACACCGGCTCCAGAACCCATAGTAGCGCAACTACCATCAAACTCCATCAACCAAATTTGCTCATTTCTACTAGAGTATTCACAGACAGGAGGGGTTTCATCTGAGAAAATCATGTAATTACCAAACTCACAGTCTTCAAATAAAATTTGTGCCTTAGGATCATCAGATGGAATTATAGTGTATTTGTTCTTGGCTTCAGGTTCTAGTTTGACCTTTGTCTTCCCGATAGGGATGATGGCTTATGACCAATCCATCTTTATTTCCCCACCCATGTCTCTGCAAAAATTTCTACTCAAGAGTATACCATAACTTGAAGGTATGTCTGCTACGAAAATAGTTATCTTGAGTCTCTTATCAGGATGGGCTGCTAAAACAGCTTGAGCATCTTTAACTTGACCGATTAAGGGCACTTGTTTTCCATCCATAGAATAGCATCTCCCAAAAATTTTGGTCATGGTTAAACCTAAAGCCTTGGCTACAGATGAGGACATAAAATTATAAGAGGCACCTGAATCTATAATGCAGTTACTCAATTTAAGGCCATTTAGGAGTAGGGAAATATAAAAGGGGTCAGGCTTCCTAGTTTAATCAAATTCACATTTCACTTCGGGAGTAGGAGTGACAGCAGTGTGACTCTGATTCATGAAAAATGGTGAAATAACTATAGGAATATTGACTGGATCATCAGTTGGGTCAACAATACATTGGTTAGATTGTGATGAGTCCAAAAGGTCACCTTTCACTTATTTGACCAATTTATCTAGTTCTTTGGGATTTAACCTCAGATATTCTGCAGGAGAGATTTGGATAGCGGAAGACTTGCAAAATTCTACAATATCAAAAGGGGACAAGCAAGAATCTTTTTGCACAACCTTAACATCAGGAGTCAAAGAACTAGAAGAAGAAGCATTACTTACTGGATCCCGAGTCTTATGGACAAGATTAGCTAGAGTTGAAGTGATCTTTGAAAAATTTTGATTTCGAGTAAGCATAGCACAAGTAGGATCCCCAAGAGTGACTAGAATATCTCCTCTTTCTGAGTCAGATTCATATTCTAAATGGTATGAACCAGAGTCACCATGTCTATCTTGAGGGAGCTCTTCCACAGTGCATTCTCCCAACACATCTTTAGTGGCCTCCATTTGTACATGTCTTTGCATATCAAGGCAAGAATTAGCATCATGGTCTATTGTTAGATGAAAGGAACACATGACAACTTCTTTTGGTGAAGCTTCTAAGGACAATCTTGGTTGAGTAGAAGGCAACAGGGGAGTTTTATTGTGCCATTGATTAGGCTAATTTTGGCTGATATCTTAATAAGGAGAAGGGAATGAAGATCCTTGTTTTGGTAATTGTCTTTTCAGGGAAATTACGTCATTCATGAGTCTTTGATTAACTGGATCTATAGGAGCTGAAGTAGAAGGTTGAGAATGAGAAATCTGAACATCTTTTCTCCATTTCCCAACTATAATAAGATCATCTTCTAACTCAGTAGCCTGTTCTTGGGCAACAACTAAATCAGCTGGCCTACTCCTTCTTAAGTGAAATCCTATGTCCGGGGGCATAAAATTTACAAAGAAACACTGTTAGTTTTCAGGGATCGGTATTTTGGTAACAGGAATTCTATGGATAACTTTGTTGTATCTTACTACATAATCTCTCATGGGCTCATGAATCTCTTTCTTCATTTGTGTTAATTGTGCTAGAAAAGAATGTTCATCATCAACCCCTTTAAAACGCCCTTCAAATGTTGTCTTCATATTTTGCCAATTTGTGATTGATCCAGCTGGCAAATGGCCAAACCATTCTATAGCCCCTTCTGAGAGAGATTGAGAAAAGATTCTTACTGCTACATCTTCATGTTGTACTGCCAGAATGGCAGTAGCTACATTGAATCATTCAAGTGCTCATCTACCAAAACTTTTCCATCTCCAGAAAATTTAGGTAAGACTTCTTTAATACCTTTAGGGAGAGGATGATGAGCTCCCAAATTTAAAGGACCAACGGCTGCACCCCATGGCTGATCCATAACCGCACTTGGAAAGATGGTTACTAGAGGTGGTGATTGAATACCAGACAAAGTTAAAGCTTGCCAGACACTAGAGGACGAAGAAGAATTGGGAGCAGTTTTAGGAGGTGAAGAAGGTCTACTTTTTTCTTTGGGTCTTAAGATAGAAGAGGTGGAAAAATGAAGATTTTGCAAACTTTCAAAGAAAGTATCAAAAATACCCTCCTTCCTCTAAGACCTGGTGTAAGGTCAAGAATCTAGTCTTATTCTATCTTATTACCTCTGAGCAATTCTGTCAACAACTTGTGCCTCTTGGGCGATTCGGAGTCCTCTCAACCACTCTCCTATATCTTCCTCTTCTTCCAAAACTAGGAGAACTTGTTGATACTGGTGATAGCTGGTCTTTAAACTCCAAGCAACAATGTTCAAATCAGAAATGATATCCTCTTGAGTGTTTTGAAAACTAAGGTCTGCTTGAATAACAGGAGGCTGCTCCTCCAAATTGCGTATTATCATAGCTGGTAGGACCATAACTTGTTCATAAAGTAGAGAATTAAAACATAGGTCTACACCATAAGCGCTCCCCAGTAGAGTCACCAAAAATCTGTTACTGAATAGATTTGTCTTTTTACAAATAAATTTTTAAGTTTACTCTATCACCCTTAAAAGACAAACTATTTCTAACAGCTGGGTAAGTGTCTTTTGTGATCACTTCCCTCTAAATTTTATAACAGGTATAGCTCCCTAATATGATATTCAATGAAATGAGATAATGACCTACTCGATTAGCTTTTAACCAGAAAGCTTATAAAGGCAGAAATATCATTCTTTGATGATATTCTTCTAAACAACTATGAAGTAAATATAACTGGATAATGAATAGGAAGGAAACACAGTCACTTCCGCAATGGCATTTCATGAAAAACATAAACAACTTTTTGACTGCAGATAATAGATAATAGATAAAATTCAAGATTTAGATATCATGCAACAGCTGACAAATATATAAAATAGGCCAAACAATATGCCGACATAGGGCACCTTGCTCTAGATCATAAACAACATAGATTCAATAACCTTCCTGTCATATATTTCAGAAATTACTACACAGATAATTATCTGCAATCAATTATATTCACAACATTCACAATATGAACTATAATTATCAAAACTATATCTATCTGTCAAAAGTTTTTTTGAACCCTTTAAAAGTTTTAGCAGTCAGAATAAATAGCAACAGAGTACTGAGAGGCCTCCCAAAAAACACAGCCTCTCGGGCAAACAGTTCAGTAACTAATCCACTAGAAAGAGGACACATGTCCTTAAAGTTTAGCATGCTAACATAGTAAAAAGGAAAACTAGATAGCCGAATCAGGCTCCTTATCTATGGCATGATCCTTGCTTCCCACTGGACTTCCTTCTTCATCGGTAACCGATTGAGTTGGCTTCCATTCTTTATAAGCTTAAACCAGTTCCTTCACGAGCAACAAATGCGGGATTTTGGAGTTCACTATTTAGGCCATGGAGGCATCTTTGTTCCAGCTCAGCTTCTTCACCTTCTTAGTAACATTGGATAACTGATCAACACACAAATAAAGCATGGATTCAATCCTTGCTATCTGGGTTAAATCAAAGGCTTTGGGATGAATCTTTTCTCTGATAGTTTTAATGGCTGAGTCAAAAGCGTCCAAAGCACCTTCCAGTTCTTGCTCACCAAAGACAGAGGGGTAGGTATAAGTGAAATTAATCACTTTCAACTCTGTTAGGGCAGCCTTTTGGATTTTCTTAGCTTTAGCTTCATATTCCTTATTCTCTGTAATGGCACTTCTTATCAGAGCAATATGCCAACTGATATTTTTCCTGAGTATTAAGAAATGAGACTCCTCGGCACCTTTAAGTGAATTTTCTACATAGAATTTATTAAATCCATGCCTCTTGATTTCCATAAATTTGGTCATTGTCGACACCCATTTTTCCTCATTTGTACCCCATACTTGGCGTTGAGCCTGCAACTCTCCTATCACTGTCTCAGTGTTATGAAGAATTGAATGTGAATCTTTAATGTACTGCCTGCCATTATTGAGCACTTGAGCCATCCATTCATCAACTGAAGAAACCAAAGTCCACCCCCTTTGAACTTGATTCAGTAGAGTCTTACTTTCTTTGGAATTGGGATCAAACACTTGAGAAGATTGAGACAACGGGGTAGCATCAAAGTTGCAGAATGTATTAATAAACTGAGAAAGTGAAACAATGGTTTGTTTCAACTCTTTCTTCTCTTTTCTAGCTTGCACCGATGTAATCAACATTTGTTGAGCTATTTCTTTGAATAGGTGGTTCTTCCCGACTCTGTCCATTGTTCCCAACTCAATTTTAGTTATCTCAAAATCCTCAACCACCACATCTTGCTTCTCTTCCTTTGGTCTAAAAGTAGCAACCTCAGCTGTCCACTTCCCAGTTTTAGCATCAGCAAACATGCGTGCTGTGCTTTTCACTTTCTTGGCTTTAGGGGCTTTCTAAGAATATTTACTAACAATATCTTGCATTGGAATTGACACAGGAATTAGACTCCGCTTCTTATTAACTAAAGAATTTAACCATTTGGGCGTGTCACTAGTTGTTACTGGTTGAGGACCAACTTTAACAGGAGTATCCATTAAATCTAGGGTTACATCTTCAAGATCAAAAAGATCTTTCCCAATTTGGTCATCATCCCCAATTTGGTAATTCAAGTCTCCAAACTTGTCATCTTCCATATTAACTGTCTCTGTCTTCTCCTGAGTCATCTTCACCTTCTTTTGTGATTGGGATGGTGACCTAGTGATGCATTGAGGAGAGACCACAAAGGAAAGCTCTGCAACAAACTTCTTCTTAGAATCTTTCTTCTGTAGCTTATCAGAGGAACCTGCATTACCAGATGTTTCAGGCATATTAGAAACAAAGGGGTAATAAAATAAAATTGAAGATTTATTTCCAGTCATTTTAGGAATAGACTGCTCTTTTTTTGCTTGTATCCATTTCTCATTTAATTTGAGAACATGCTATGTTCTGCTTTTAATGTCATCTTCCTCCTCTTTCGACCAATCAACATCTACCTCTTTAGTATCCAGAAGTCTTTTGAAATTAGGCTCAATCAAATAAGAACCATAATCTGTTACCCCCTCTATGCTAAACTGTATTCTCATGGACATAATTTGGGAAATGCAGAGTCTGCTATGGCTTTTGGTCATGACTTGGGATTCGTTTGCACAATCCTCTCAGAAATCCTCTAAATGGGGAACTGGAAACATGTCAGACCTTAGACCCAGGCTGCCGCTAGCAAATTTTTTGTTATCGAAGCCTGTTCTCTTTGTGTAGTACTTAAAATCAAAATGACCAAGGTCACTTCCGATACTTATGGCATCTTCAATGGTTAGACATGAAAGCTTTCCTAGCTGCAATGGGAATATTTTTTCACCTTGATCCCCAGGAAGGAAACGTTTTAACACAATGGCAAGCTGTCTACAAATTTCAGCAAAGATGAAACAATCAAATGCATATCTAGGCAATTTGGTAGGGGCTACCTCAAAACCACCAATTCTTAAATAAGAGAACCTAGGGAATTGGATATAATAAATCCCAAACCTAGTCACAAACTGTTGAGCTTCTGAGCTCATCCTCCTGGCCGAATCTCCAGAGATTTCAAAGAAAAGCTTTCCCATAAAGGTGTCATGAATTCTCTTGTAATTCTGAATCACATTATCCTTGCAAAGCATAGATAAATACTCAAAAACACACATGGCATGAATCCAAGGCTCATGAACCATGCCATCCCATATCCTACTACATGCTAGGTAGTACATCAGATAAGAAGACATATAAAAGCTACAGCTAGTAAGCTTGGAACTATTCAATTGTTCTCTCATAGATTCTGCAATTAATTCAGACCAATCCAGCTTATGTTTGCCTTCTAAAACAATTTCTACATAGCAGAATAACCAATCTGAAAACAAAGAAGCCTCGGGTGACCCTCTCACTCTGTGCAACATTACCATAATATCACTAATGTGTGGGTGCATATGATTTCTGTTTAACTTCTTGGGTAAACGGGAACCTCCTCTTTGGCCATTTAATAACCAATGCTTAGCTATGGAAGTACGGTTCGCATCAGCATTAGGCTTGAACTTAACTAGGGATTGGGCAGGAGAGAAAGCTGAAAAAGTTCACTCTTGGATTTGGAAAGCCGAAGCAACAATTCCTCTGTTCATAGCCATTAACACTTCACCATTTCTTTTAAGAATAGACTCGGTTCGCTAGTCATAATGTTTGATACATTCATGGACAAGCTTAGGACATACCATTGCAGGGGGGAAGCAAGTGGTTATACATAACCCACTACTCAAAATTTCCATAAAAGGGACATTTTCTTCAACACATGTAGTAAGCCTATCAGCTATCCCTTGAACATCATACCCCTCTAAATCTGTGTCTGTTACAATAGAGTTTTTGCATACCAAACTAGACACATTCCCAAAGAAATGAAATGCTGACTTCATTCTTGCCAGAACAGACTGCAAATTTCTACAGAAAATCCCATAAAATACACCAGCTTTTAAATTTAAACACTGGAAGAGTGACAGCCTGACTTACCTTGATCTCTAAGGAAAATTCTAAAATCGGAGCTCCGAAAACCCTTACCTCTGCTCTTTGCGCATACAGATAGCAACAGCAATTCAAAAATAATGAACACCAAGAAGGGCTTTAAAAGAAACACCTCGAATGAGTAATTAACTACCCATAATTAAGAGAATAATATCTTGACGAGAGAAGTGACCGTTCCCACACGTGATCATTTACTGCCACTTTGCGCAAACCTTTATGTCACACAAATTCTTCATTAATTCGACAGCTCAAACATGACTTAACCGCCGCCAAAAGATCTCTTCATTAAAAGCCTTACCCTAGTGGGGTCCACATCTGAAAATATGGCAGTTGTCCTTCATTTATACCACATGTCACTTTTTTTAAGATCCTTGAACACCCTTGAACACTCTTGAACCGAGTTAAGGGATGTTCATATGTGTTCACCATTGTTCAAGCCTATTCCTTAATATCCCACCTACATTCTTGTACAAAGAGTTATATGCTTAACCAATAAACTTCCACCCTTGATCGACCATAAGTTCTATAGCTTGTGATCATGAAACACCTCCTTTAGCGAAAATGCTATTCACCTACTACCGCTTCATAAAAATATGAACGAGCTTGAACACCATTGAACACTCTTGAACCGAGTTCAAGGTTGTTCATAGTTGTTCAAACCTGTTCAAACCTATTCAAAAGACACATTAGCAAAATATTTTTTTTCTTTTTAACAAGCAACGATGAAACATAGGGGAGGTCCTTTCACTGGAATTTTAAACATGAGTGCTTAGGCAGCTTGAGATCCACAAAAATAACAAGGCGACTCTGAAAAAGTAACATTAAGGACAAAGATCAAGATTTGGACTAACACATTCATATGATTTATGTCCTTTCTTGTTACATTTATAATAAAATCCTATGAATGAAGATGTAGATTTAGGAACACCTTTCATTTTGCCTCTACATACATTTGATGTGTGGCCTTTCTTTCCACATTGATTGCATGTCAGCTTTCTTGGTCTTGGATTTTCATAGACATTCTTTGGATTAGTTTGATTTGATGATTCTCCATTCTCGATAGAACCTAGACCGGTGTTGTTGTTGACTCTTTGTTGTCCTTCAAGAAAATCATCCATTCTTTTATTGCTTTCTTCAGCTTTCTTGATAATTTCATTATGTTGCTGCTAAATTCTTATTTCATGTTTCAAATTTTCATTTTCATCCCTTAGCTCACCGATAGCTTCTATTCTTTCAATGAGTTCAACATTTATTCTATTTTCCTCTTGACTCATAAGAATAATCTGATTTGTAATCTCAGGCTGATGCTCTGTAAGTGTTTGTATTTTAGACTCTTTCTCTTGTAGCTTTTCTGTAATATTTCTTCTATCATCAATAGCTAGTGTTCTTTCTTGCTCAGGTTGTCTAGCACTATTCATGACATCAATCATCCTTACCATCTGTGTCTCTTGAGCGATTTGTAGAAATTTTACTTGTCCAGCCAGATGTTGATTGATTTCCATTAGGCTTGTGATGCTTTCTTCTGATGTTTCTGATGCTTTTCTTGTAGTTGATCCTAAAGACTCAAATAAATCTGGTATCTCTTCCTCATGATAATGTGTCTCATTATAGTGAGATTCCATAATCTTTCTTTCATCTAACAGTTGTCTCATATTGATTCTAGCTTCTTTATACTGCTCATAGAACATCTGAATTTCTAGCTTCTTATTCTCAATATTTTTATCAAGTCTATACTTCTCCATGGTATGATCTTTTCTCTTAAGCCTTTAATCTTTTCCAAAGAAGAAACTTAGCTCTGACACCAATTGTTGGAATTAATGAGAAGTGTGTACTAAGAGGGGAGGGGTGAATCAGTACCTCTAAAAATTTTGTATCCTTTAATCAATTAAACTTATTGTAATCAATTGTTTATCCAACCATCTGATCTATACTATCATGATGTAAGATATATCAATTCATAAACTTAACATACATGTGAACATTCATAGAAACATTCATGATAGTAATTGACACATAACACAAGATATGATATCACATAAAACTCATGTTAGGAAGTAAAACCTGCGGTGGGGATGGCACCCACAAAACCTTCACTACCTATAGATTGGAAGGGGCTGGTTAAGGCTTACAATTTGATCACTTCTGATGATCTACCCAGTTAAGAGTATATTTGGAGACCTGTTAAATTTTACTCGGTTAAGAGCTTTAGCAACACTATTGAGTGTGCACTCAGTTAAGAGATTTATAGTTTGACTGTTAAATCCACCTTCCTTGAAAGGATTTTTACACTTTTCTTCACTTGTTAGAATGATAGCAAATTATAATTTGACCTAGTATATGCAATCTCCTATTTCTGATTATAGATCCATTTAAGATTACATAAATAAATATATCACCTAATGTGATTGAATAATACCTCTGATTCTTGGTAGCCTCTATTCTTGGTTCTTGCTAACCAAATTCACCTTTTGTTGTTCTAGTTCTTGAAACTTTCAATCTGATCCATAGATGTGGTCATAGGATTCAGTCATCCTCTCTTCTATATTCACACATGTATAATGAATGACTGCATCATCTATTTATAAGATGGATTGACTTCATCAAGTTTCACGAAAAACAATGTTAACTCTAAGATCAGGTTTACAAATTTACCTTGATCTCCTAGTCTATGTGTTTTAAATCAGTTAGACTGATTAAAGCACTAACATTCATGTCTCTTGTCCCTAAAGAAATGGTTTTAAAAACAAATCAATATTCTATAAATAGAATAAGACTATTTTATCTGACATGGAAGTCAGATCCACTTTTTACGGGTTGCAATTGACTTTCAGTTTCTGACGGTCGATTATGCTCTGAAATCAGTTGACTGTCTTTCGGGTTCCTTGCTTGAACTATTCTCTTTTTTTCTCTTTGATTGTCTCTCGAGTTACACTATATCTTGCATGTCAGGTTCCTTTGGCAGGTTCCTCTTTATCCTTCCGACTTTGCTTTTTCGGTGTACACACAAAATTGTGTTAGCGGTTTTCTTTGTACTTAGCCATTTTTGGTGATCTCTTGTATCTTCATTTTTGGTTTTCTCTTTGGCCTGTCTTTCAATGTATGCTTACCGAAAGTGTTGGTTGCATACTAATGGAAAATTAATGTCATCAGACTCCACTAGATTTTTCTGCAAACTCACCAATAAAATCTATGCCCCATTGGGCAAAAGGTGCTTCCACTGTCATAGGGCTCAACAATAATGCTCCTAAAAATTTCATCTTGGAAGAGAACCTTTGGCAAGGCTCATATTTATGTAAAAACTTTTGAGTGTCTTTAAAAAGAGAGGGCTAATAAAAACCAGCTCTGATTATTTTATAAGTTGTAGTATTGGCAGAGTAATGCCCTCTACAAACACCATTATGCATTTCATTCAAGACCCTCTTAGATTGTGATTCATCCAAACAAAACAAAAAGATTCCATCCCTATTTTTCCAAAATAAATCACCTTGCATCAATACATACTTTTGAGCTTGCAGCCTGAGAGTTCTTTTTTGAGTATCTGACATGTGCTCGTGACATTTGGCATTTAAAAAAAAAAACACAATATCAACATACCATGGTTGCAATTCAATGCTAGTGTGATTCATACTTACAGTCTGTATATTATTGATCTGGTCCAACTCCATGTTTTTATCAATCATAAGTTTAGTCAAACCCAGACCCCTAACCAATTTTGTGACTTGAATTTCCAAGTTGAATTCCTGAATTATGTTGATCCATCGACATTTTTTTCCAATGACTTCATACTGAGATAATATTTCTTTCATTGTTTCATGTGGTACATAAGCAGTCACTTTTGCACAAACTAAATAAGTTATGAAAACCTTAACTTATTTGACCAAAGCATAAGCATGCTTCTCCATTATCTCATAATTAAGTTATGTTGAATTGCCAATTTTATTTCATCAAAAGCCAACTGGGCCTCTTTGTCCCAATCAAATTTAGCATTTTTTTTCAACAATTTGACAATGGGTTTCACTATTTCTGCAAAATTGGCAATGAATGTTCTTACAAAGTTCACCTTTCCTAGGAAAGATTGTACACCCTTGATGTTCTTGGGAGGCAAAACTTTATTAATGGCTTCTACCCTCTCAGGGTCAATTCTGACTCCTTCCTTTGACACTGTGTCCAAATAACTTACCCTCTATCATAGAAAAATGACATTTCTTTGGGTTTAGTGAAATTCCATACTCCAAAGCTTTAGAAAAAATATTCTCCAAATGTTTACAATGATCCTCAGCCCTTTTGGAGTATGCAGTTAAATCATCTTGATACACCACCATAATTATATTTACAAATTATTTGAAATCCACATCCATGGCTCTTTGGAAAGTAGCTCCTACAATCATTAAGCCAAATGGCATCCTCACATAAACATATGTACCCCATGGGGTAGTAAATGCTATTTTGAACTATTCAGACTCCTGAACCAACACCTGGTTATAACCATAAAAGCCATCCATCATGGATAAAAGTTCACAACCTGTAACCCTTTGTAGCATTTCCTCCATGTTTGGCAAAGAATAGTTATCTTTTAAAGAAGCTACATTCAGGTTTATGAAATCTACACATAATCTGATATCACCATTCTTTTTCCTGACTGGCACCAGATTGGATGCCCAAGAAGAATTTCTGATTGGCTTTATTATCCCATCATCTCTGAGTTTTGTTAACTCTTACTGCATTTTTGGGGCCAACAATGGATTGATTGGCCTTTTCTTTTGCCTAAAAGGCTTGACATCACTTTTTTAATGGGACTTCATGCTGGAAGAGATCTTCTCTATAAGCCTTAAGGTCTTCATAAGACCAAGCAAAAACATGTATTTTGAAAATAACCTCAGGGAATGTAGCAAGCTAGACCTAAAATCCTTTCAAAGTTCCAATTACAGGAACTTCCCTGTTATTCATAGCATAACATCTACCAAAAGCAGTGTCAACTTTCAAACCCAACTCCTTCATCACATTATAAGGCATCACATTAGCAGCAGCTCCAGAATCTATCATACAAATTTTTAACATATTATTTACAAGCAATGTTACATAAAAGGATCAATCTGAGAGGGCTCTTGGGTGATTATACTTCCAACACAAATTGGGGGTTCATCTTGTTCTTCTCTTGGCTCACAATTCAAATTAGTTGTATCAGGTAAAGTTGAAAGCAATGAAAAAGAAGCTTCTCAGTGCTCTTTTATTTTCAACATCTCGACTAAGGAAACATACACCTTCATTTGATATAAATCTTATTTCATGTCAAAAGTTGGAAAATTCATAACAGCTTCAGAAGAAATTTTACCTCTATTCTTCTTGTGTTGTTTTTTCTTTGTTCATTTCTAGGGGTAACTTTACCTCCTCTGACATGGGTCTCTTTAGATTCTTCTTTATTTGTCTTTCTTTCTTTTGTTTTATCTACATCTTGTGTAAATTCTTCATTTGTGAATTCTCTAATAAAAAGTGAACTAGGCTGGCTTTCACCTTGATCAACTTGTATGTTTCTAAGGTGGTATGAACTTCTTGCCCGAGTCATCGCAGCAATGGTAAGAGATCTTACCTCCTCATTACTAGGCCTCCAAAGCTTAACACGTTCTAAATTAGTATTTTCACAATTTACTATGAATTGCGCATTTTATTCTGATTCACCATTATCCTCTTTAATAGTCAAGGCACACATGTTTACTGAAGGGTTTTTATCAATTTGTCCTTCTTGTGTTTGAACATTCTCATGTGACTCTTCCATACCTTGAGCTACTGCACACTAAAAAGGGGAATGATGGATATTGTAGGCCATACACCAAGGAGCATTTTCTACATTGTGTGTATTGTTGTTTTTGAATAGATCAGGAATATCTCTATTCTTGGGATCACTTGATTCCTCTGGCACAGGCTTTCCATCTTTACAATTAGTTTTATAAGGAAAGTCCTGTAGCCTATAAGACTTCTCTTGTCATTGATATTGCTGCCTATTATTTTGAAATCCCTTTTCATTTTTGTCTACCTTAGCAGCAAGGTATTTCAACACATTTACTAGTGCATCCATCTTATCTTCCTCTTTGGGATTCTTGGTGGACTGTGTTTTTTACTCTTTCCAAAGTCTATTATCATCCATTTTTCCAAGCTTGCCAGAAGCTCTCTTATTACTCTCTATGTTTATGGCCAATTTATAAGAATCCCTAATGGTATGAGGATCTTTATCCCTTAGCAAGTAAGTTGCCTTTCCATCCAAAGCATTCCTATGTGGTGAGGAAGACATTCTCATCCATTCTGAGTACTTGGAACACTTTATACATAGCTTTCTGAAATCTTATGTTGAACTCAGCTATTAGAAACTTTTTCATGTTGTTGAATTCATTCAACATGAAACCATAATTTATTTTATCACCATATTGCTCTTTGAAACATATAAAAACTCATCCCATGAATAGATACCATTACCAGGCAATCCTTGGTACCAATCTCTTCAATCCTTAATTAATGATTGCATAAATAATTTCATCACAACATCCTCATCCTCAACTTCATAATCATTCATCTTATCAGTGACGACTTTTAGATGCTCTTCACCTGTTATAGCATTATTTCCACTAAATTTAGGAATCTTATCTCTAACTTCATTAGGAATAGCATTTGGTTGGCCAGGGATACCATCAAAAAATAATTGCCTATATCTTTCCAAATGAATAGGCCTTCTTTGAAAATTTGTGCCAAGGTTATGACCACTACTACCAGTGCCTATATTTTGATGACCAGCAGTGCCACCCAGTCCACTTCCTCCGGACTGTGATGCAACTCCTTGAGTTTTACCCAACATCTGGGTATTTGTATTAGCAATAATATTTTGAATCTTAGAACTAGATCTAGACATGGTTTGAGAAGCTGAAGTGGTATTACTTGTCACATTAGTGTGAGTGGAAGAATTTAAGAAAGCTATCTTTCTTCTCATTTCTGCAGAAGAAGCTTCTAATTCTTCCTTCTCCAATTGTTTAGCAATGTCATCTTTGGCCTTTATGGCCCTCTCCAATTCCATATCATGTGAGAAAAGATTCTAAGACATTCCTTCTTCAATTTTAGGTTCAGTAAAATGTATGCCAATAATTTTTTTTTTCCTCTATCAGCAGTTGTTTGTCTGGCATTGGTTGCTAATGTATCTTGTAAATAGGTTTGTGTTAGGATTAGGATCACTGAGAGGGGGGGGTTTCAATCAGTGATCTATCTATTAATACTTTTTCTTCTTATCTTGAACCTTAACTTTAATGCTTAAGTACTGAACTGAATATCAATGCAAGTAAGATAAACATACACAACTCATAACACCAAATACAATTATGGGGAAACCCAATGTAGGTGAAAACCCCAGTGGGAATTAGTACCCACAAATATTTTGTACTAGTTTCTTATGATCCTTTATTAGAAGATCCTTAACCTTGTTAGGAGTTGTCTTTACAATACATGAAGTACAGTGACCTTGTTAAGGGTCGGACCTTGTTAGGAGTCTTTTACAATAACCTTGTTTGGGGTGGTGGACTCACTGTCCAAGAGCACACTGCTCAAATGGTGAAGGCTACAACCTTCTGGATCTTCGATACACACTGTATCTGCAAGGTGAACTGCTACTGTGACACTGCTTGTCAGATCAGTTCCTTTTGTGTGCTGATGCTTTAACCTCTTCTAAAGCACTATAAAAATCTTAACTACACTCTGAAAGCTTCTACTTCAATATCTATATCATCAACATATGATAGATATAGTTTTGCTGCTTTAACACTCTACTCTGCTTTTCTTATCTTTGGCTTTTGCAACTTTTTCGATCACAAATGACCTTCTATAAGTACTTCCTCAAAGGACATGAACATTTCAGCTTTAGGAAATTTTTTACCATCTATCTTAATCAATTAACTAAGCATGCAACCCTTCATTAAGTCGGTGCAACATCAGTTACAACTACTTTACTCAAACCGAACAGACGCATCTCTTCACACAGTCGGCTCCACCAAATTAGCTCTAACTTCTTTATCCGGATGAATCAAGTCATGCTCAATTAACCAAACATGATTAGATTACTAAAAATCACTAATCCAAAGATGCAAGTCTTGATTATATGTGCAAATTCTATACCAAAACAATCTCTGTCGGCTCTTTCCATGATCTCTGTCCTGTTCAGGCATTCATTGGTTGTACCTCTTTAACTGGTTGTATCTTCTTCATACTTTCAGATCTGATAATTCTCTCTTAGAATTAGCATGTAAACATACTCATAAGCTTATCTTCAAAGGAGCATGTCCTAACTCATTCGTATGCACGTGCACTGATGCTCTATTCTTCTAGTACTCTGCTAACTGTCTAGTCTTCTGTACTTAGCCAATTTTTGATCTTCTGATAATGTGTGCTAACTCCAACACTTCATATGACTTTTTTTCCATAATGAAAACACTAAATAGAGTCATATACTCCAGTATAGTCAAATTTCCAACAATCTTCCCCTTTGTCATTAATGGCAACAAAGGAATATGGAAAAGTTACTATCTATACTCTTATATAAAAACTCTCTATCTTATGTCTCCCTCTTAGACTCCATATTCTTCATACTCTACTCCCCCTTTGACATTAATGACAAAGGTGCTCAAAAAAACTTCTGTGTACTTACTCAACATACACATGTTGATATGCAATCTGCAACTTCTGGATCTCTTTCTCCCAAAATGCAATCAGTGAATTGACAATCTGTGGATGGGCGCATAATGCATATTGTAGCTTCTCCATTTTATCCAAGTCTGTGCTAGGACCTTGATCATCTGACATGCTCCATATTCTATACATTACTTTACTCCCCCTTTGATATTATCTTCTCTACCTTTTGCTACAAACTCTTTCAAGGATGCTTGACCAGCCTTGAGTGAACTAAGATCAAGTGTAAATTTGCTAACCAATTCACTGAGCCTCTTCTTCATATACTTCTCTTATGCAATATCTGATCTATTTTCATGACTCCTTCAGATTATATACTCCCCCTTACTTATTTACTCCCCATGAGTCTAAGTCTATTATGGGTGTCAAACTTGATAACAATGATGATGAACTGTCCATCACTTCAATTTTCTCTTATTCTGCTTCCTTTTCTGTGATATCTTAAATCAATAGATCTTCTAGCTGATATAAAGAATTTTCACAAATGTTTCTTCAAACTTGTCTAGATCAATATCCATTTCTGCCATTGATACTTCAACATTATCAACCACGAATGTATCCTCCATGTCCTTGGCCATGGGCGCAAAATCCTGTGGACCTATCATAATAGTTTTATCTGCTTCTTCACATGATATTTCAAATTGTATCTTCAATCAATTCTGCTCTTACGTGAACACTCTTTTTTTGTATTCACACTTAGATGATCAATAATAAGTATGCGCTTTCAAGGATAACATCAGGTCAGCTCCAATTTTTTTTATCTCCAACAGCTATACTGACACTGTCACATAGAACACTGCTCAACAAGATTTTGACCAATTCCACTTCATGAAATTTATGCACTGAAGCATACTGATAAATCACTTTCGAGAATGTTTCAAAGAGTTTCTTGATATCAATCTCTTATGAATAATGTAATTGTGACGCTTTTCTTCTTGACTGCAAGTGCTCCTTTTATTATCCAACCACTTACTCGACTGTTAAGTAAGTTTTTAACTAATTTCCAAAATGATGTGTCCGTGCTTGGGCTTCATTTCAAACTCGAATTAATTTACTTAACAAATAATGATTATCAATCTCCTTTCTTCACTGATGAGAAAAACTATAATGCATTAATAATACAACTGCTAGGGCTTCTATGATCTCCAATAATTTATTTTGACTGCAAGTGAGGACTTGGTGATTGCAAAGTAGATTTCCACCATTAATACTTGCTGCGTAGACACAAGAAGCAACTATAACTTCTTTTCTTGTTCTTGATAACAATATAGATCGTGTGCTCTTCCATACAACACCATAATTTCACTAAACAATTGTAATCCAAGGCATATACTCAGATGGTGAGTATACCAACCATGTAGGGGTCTAGAGCTAATCAAGCTCCCCCTATGACCATGAGGTTCATCTAACAAGAAATAGGAGATGCGTCTACAATAGATGCATCTACTACACTGTTAACATTGTTATCCTTCTTTACTTCTACCCAGATCTTGCTCGTATCTTCTGTATCTTTCACAAATTTGATTTCATCTGCCTCATCCTGTAATGAATCTTCTGACTTTTTAGGGCTTTCCTATTTCTGCACTCTAGATCTACAATGCTTAGAGATGTGTCCAGCTTTACCACATGAGTGACAAATGATAGGAGGTTTGATGTTATTATTCATCATGTTGCACTGCTTGGCTGTGTGTCCATTGTAATTACATATCTGACATGTAATTTTCTGAGGTTTTCTAACATTTTGCTGAGGACAACTTCTTTGTCTTTGCTGATTCTAATTTCTTTGATTATTCTAATTCTTGTTCTTCTAACTTGTTTTACAATTCATAGCTCTATGACCAAATTTATTGCATGAATAACAGTAACCATTGAAGGGTCTTACCTCTTTACAATTCCTTGTAATATGTCCATTCTTGTTACAGGCATAACAAGTACGGTCAACTAGCTTGCATTCATCCTTAGGTGGTTCAACATTGTCTTTAGTCTGATTCCCAATCTCCTTAGTATATGTGATTTCCTTTGGTGCTTTCACTCTCTCTCGCATGGCATCAATCTGAATTTGTGCTTCATTGTATTCTATACCACTGGTATCTCCTTTAACCTTTTGAGCATACAACTATGATTCTATCAGATCCTTTCTTGTGTGTAACTTGTCAATATGATTATTTGATGCAATCAATTCAGATTCCATCTTATCTTTGTTGTTTCTTAGCTCCAAGATTTCCATGTTTTCTTGTCTCAGTTCTTCATCTAACTGCTTGTTCACTTTGACTTGATCATCATAGGCATCTTGATTGTTACATAGCTTTTCATCTAATTCTTCAATCTGATCCTTCAGAGATGAATTTTATTCATTCAAATTTTTTACTACTTCTCCCAAATCATTTGAAGAACAATTCCTTAATTCTTTTTTTAGTTTCTTGATAAGTATTTGCATGCCATTAACTTTTAGTTTAAGATCTTCATTTTCTTTTTCAGATGTGTCAAGTTCTTCAAGGGATGCTTCAAGATTCTTTTTCAAGTGTTTCATTTCTACCTTGTCCATGATCTCCTCAAGTGGTTAAACTTATTTGTTGAGGACCAGAGCTCTAATACCAATTTTTAGTATTAGGATCACTGAGAGGGGGGGGGTGACTCAGTGATCTATCTATTAATACTTTTTCTTCTTATCTTGAATCTTAACTTTAATGCTTAAGTACTGAGCTGAATATCAATGCAATTAAGATAAACATACACAACTCATAACACCAAATATGATTATGGGGAAACCCAATGCAGGAGAAAACCCTGATGGGAATTAGTACCCATAAATATTCTGTACTAGTTTCTTATGATCCTTTATTAGAAGATCCTTAACCCTGTTAGGAGTTGTCTTTACAATACATGAAGTACAATGACCTTGTTAAGGGTTGGACCCTGTTAGGAGTCTTTTACAATAACCCTATTAGGGGTGGTGGAATCACTATCCAAGGACTCACTGTCCAAGAGCACACTGCTCAAATGGTGAAGGCTACAACCTTCTGGATCTTCGATACACACTGTATCTGCAAGGTGAACTTCTGCCGTGACACCACTTGTTTGATCAGTTCCTTTTGTGTGTTGATGCTTTAACCTCTTGTAAATCACTATAAAAATCTTAAATACACTTTGAAAGCTTCTAATTCAATATCTATATCATCAACATATGACAGATATAGTTTTGCTGCTTTAACACTCTGCTCTGCTTTTCTTATCTTTGGCTTTCACAACTTTTCCGATCACAAATGACCTTCTATAATTACTTCCTCAAAGGACATGAACATGTTGGCTTTAGGAAACCTTTTACCATCTATCTTAATCAATTAACTAAGCACACAACCCTTCATTAAGTCAGCGCAACATCAGTTACAACTACTTTACTCAAACCAAACAGACGTGTCTCTTCACACAGTCCGCTCCACCAAATTAGCTCTAACTTATTTATCCAGATGAATCAAGTCATGTGGATTTAACCACACATGATTAGATTAATAAAAATAACAAATCCAAAGATGCAATTCTTGAGGATATGTGAAACTTCTGTACCAAAACAATCTCTATCGGCTCTTTCCATGATCTATGTCCTGTTCTGGCATTCACTGGCTGTACCTCTTTAACTGGCTGTATCTTCTTCATACTTGTAGATCTGATCATTCTCTATTATAATTAGCATGTAAACATACTCATAAGATTTTCTTCAAAGGATCATGTCCTAACTCGGTTGTATGCACGTGCACTGATGCTCTGTTCTTTTGGTACTCTGCTAACTGTCCAGTCTTCTATACTTAGCCAATTTCTGATCTTCTGATAATGTGTGCTGACTCCAACACTTCATATGAATTTTTTTCCATAATGAAAACACTAAATAGAGTCATATACTCTAGTATAGTCAACTTTCCAATAGTTTGACCCTTAGGAATTTTCTAAGTTTCATAATTAAGAACCTGCCTCAATACAGGGCCCTTATTTTTAGAATCACTTTTCTTCAACACGTGTTCTCTCTCTTGGCACTCTTTTCTCAGGGTATCCACATCACCAAAAATTTCTTTATTCAAACCATGAAATCCCTCTTTTGCACCCTGATCTACCAATTTCAATTGGGCAACCCATTTCTTCTAACCTTCTGTCTCAATAATAGCATTTACAATTTGCTCTTCTCTAGCTTTATCAATTCTTTGCTTGATAAGCATTAGTTCTTTTAATTCCTTTTTCAAAAGGTCATTGTCCCTAAGGACTTCTTATATGTGAGAACTTGAAGAATCATATATATTGATCAAAATATCCTCCCCTTGATCTTCCACTTGTTGATAAGGGATATCTGATGAACTTGGAAAAAAATTCTCCATGTATTGGTCTGATGTTACCCCCTTTTGTTGTAATACACTTTTTGATGTAGGGACACCAAAAAAATCATCATAATAACCCATAATGCTAGACTCAGAATTCAAGGGTACAATAATATCTTTCTCTGGGATAGTACCTAAGGGTTGACTTTGACCTATAGACATAGGTTTCCAAGAGGTATTACTATGATATTCTCCTTTCCTAGAATAATTTCTTGTAGGAGCTTTAGGAAAATCACCCTCTGATATAGTTTCAGGGTGGTCCTTTGTGTATGCCTTTGTATTCCTCTTACTATATAAAATGAAATCCCACAACACTTGATCTGCTAATGTTCCCTTTAAAAACACTATAACCAATTACTCGGAGTCGCCACCCAAAACTTGTTGGGAATAAAAACAATGAAACTTCACTTTGAAAATGATATTAGAGGATATGATAATGAGGTACAACATACAACTTGTAGTTTTAAAACTGGATTTCAAGGATTTAAAATACATGAAACAAGAGTTTCAAACTAACCTTTACACACATTTATTCCTTGAGGTTATCCCAAGTAGAGTCACCATTTTCTGTTAGTTCCTTTTCTTTCTCACATATAAACTACTTGTAGTAAGCTTTCTCTATTGTCCCATACACTAATCAAGCAAGAAAATAGAAGAACAGAAATAGGGTTATTACACCAACTACACTTTGAGTTCCACAAACTTAGGTGGGTTTACCCTTTTTACTTAGAATAATGAAATCACAATATTATTCCAACAAATGGATAGTGGAATTACAGATCTTAACCTTTGTAACATTTATTTGACAGACTAAAAACAAAATGACAAAGATCAATTTTGTAGTGATAGTCACCCACTCCAAATGAATAACAAAACAGTGTTTTATCCTAGGGCATGGAGTCAATTTGAATATTCAAAACTATTTTCCATTAGCACAAACTCATAAACACCTACAAATCTGAAAAGGAAGATAGATACACCTTGCATATAAACCCTCACACATATGCTGAACTAATCATCAAATTCATAACCAACCACAAGTTTTACTGAAATGATCCTAAGGTAATTTAATATTTCCTTGAAAGAACCCTAAGATAACTTCACAATCTGCCTGGCAAACATATAAATTGAATAATCCTTAATTACCCAATTTAAGCAAAACTCAGAATATAGAAATAAAGACAACTACTCATCATAAGTCCAGAAATTATTGAAGGATTTGTATTTGTATTCATATAAAAAAAAATTCATTACATTCAAGAATATACTTCAAACCCCTTATCAAAATATTGGTCTCAAACCAAAGTTTATATAATACGATTGTACTTCAAATGAAAAATGTCTATCCTTTTCCCTGTAGTCTTGGAATCATTTTATAGCTAAGGATGCAACAAGCTTTGGACTACATGGGAAGATTAAAAAAAATATTGCAACAACTTTAATTATAACAAAATAACCACTTACAAATAGAACACGGGTGGCAAAAGATCTTCTAAGTTGAACAAAAGTTGTTGTTGCTCTAGAAATATCTTCTCATCCTTTTAGCTTTGCTTCCCACCTATTCACCTCTTTGTTGATGGGCCAACTGAAATTTTTCTCTTGCTCTAGCTTGGCCAAGGCTTCTGTCCACCTAGAATCTAGGATCATCTTTGCCCCAACAACAAATTTTCTCATATCTACCCCGACCTTAAACAGGCTATCAATCAGTTTGTTATAATAACCTGCACCTATATACTTCTCTAAGTGTTTATTTAAATCCTTGACCTTCCATATTTCATCAAATTATTTCTCCCATTCTAGTTGTGGCTTCATAACACTAGCATCATCATAAATTTTGGGGATCAGTGCAGGACACTAATCACCAAACAACTGTAACTTATTGTTTATCAACTCATCTTTTCCATTAAAGAAAGCATAAGAAGTATTTATTTCATTGATCATTTCAATGGTCTTTGTAACCATGTTAGGAAAGTCATCACTATACAACATTGCAGTCTTTAATTTATCCATCAATTTGTTCCTTCCTGACAGGTTCTAAAATTAGGCTCAATAAATACCATGGCCTTTGCAGCAGTCTTGGAAGCATCCTATAATGATCCATACAATATATACACCGATGAAATATTTTTCTTCAACACACCCACCCGGTGTTGTAGTATGGAAATAATCATAGAAGCAACATTATCACTTTGCTCTTTTAAGGGTTCTTTTGTATGGCCTTCTTTTTATGCTAAATCACCCTTTGTCTTTGTTGATGTGTCCACTTTGTCTATTGCAGTCACCTGGGGAATTTCATTTGTCTTCTTTTCCTATAGTTCTTTCTTCAACTACTCTACTTGTTCTTCCAAGGAATTGTTATGTACCATGACTTCTTCATGTTTCTTAGCTAGTGCAATCATCTAGCTGAAATTTTTCTCATATCTTTTACATAGATCCTCTGTCTTAGCCAAGTTCATGAATGAAACCTGGGTCATCAAGTGAGCAATTTCAGTGTCACTGGTATTTTGCAAATTCTAGATCATTTTGTCTGTCCTCCTTTCTTCTCTTATGTTCAGAACCAGATGATTTTTTTTGGCAGGGGCAAGGGACCAAATGGCCAAGGTCTTAGACTTAGGATCAAAACATGATCCTCTCAACACATCATCAATCTCAAACTCTATTTTAAACATGGGATTCTCTTGTCTTATGATCTGGTCAATGATAAAAGTGGACTATAAGTCTCTATCAAGAATCAACAATACTCCACTATTTTATACCAAGAACCTAGTCTATTCCAAAGTGATCAATTCACTCTCAGGATCGTATTCCTATAGTGTCTTTACAATTTCCTCATTTTTCTCTTCCTATCCTTCTTTTGCTATGAGATTTTTCTGTAAGTCTCTTTTTTTCATCTTGATTAGAAGCTCTTGAATTCTTCTGATTTTATAAATTCATCATACTTCATGAATTCATTGGCCATCATCATCCTTTCATCCATTTTTGTATTCAGAATCATCTCATTCTCTCCCTGGCCTTCATCTTGTGGCACAGTCTGCATTTGTGTTCTGATCTATCTGAAATACTTTCCATGTTATATTACAACAGCCTTGGCCATACTTTTCCTAGCTTCAACCATTTTATCCTCTGCTTTTTGCTTCTTGCTAGGTGGTTCTCTAGTAGAAGTAGCCTCTTCTCTAGCCTCTTCATCCTCTTCCCCTTGTTCTTCCTGTTCTTTGTCTTGTAAGGAAAATGTGCCTGGGGATCCCTGAGACTATACATCTTCAGCACTAAATGTTGGCACTTGTGCCATCAGGTTGTCATAGGAGTCCAACATTTTCTCAATTCTTTGAAAGTATGGGGTATCAGGAAAGAATCCATAAAATGTGTTATCTGATCCCTTCCATTCAGCTTCTACCCTCATCAGATCTTTCCACTTTCTTCTCCTCTCCTGAACATCAACTCTGTCCATCTTATTTCTGACAACATCTTCATCAATTAAGGCCTCATGATCTCTTATAGTCTTCCAAGGATTCATACTTTTTCAGGGCTATCTTAATAAATTGTTCTGGGTCACAGAACCTTGACACTGTGGTTGACATTCTATACTACTTCAGGAAGCCATTAATCTACTCAAAATTCTTTTTTCCTATAGAAAAGTCAAAACCCACCCATAACCTAGGGACAAAAGTGCCCTTCTTATGCCCTTCTGAGAATTCTTTATCTACCCAAGTAATCTGCTAGATGAATTCCAAGAAAGAAATTCTAAGTGGGACAAATTTAGGGAGAACATGGGGTGGCTGTAAACAACCATAAACCCTAATGATAGTGAACTTATCAAAGTAAAAGTAATCACCCCAATCTTTGCTAATAGACCAACCCTGAATGAAATTTCCTAGTCTTAACAACCTTCTAACATCAAAAGATAACCTTTACCTTTTTACTCCTAACATATCAAGAATTGGAGCAACAATCCAATTTTGAAAACAAAAAAGAAGAAGAATGTACTGAGGCATTATCCCATATTTGTTTCCATCTTTGAATTGGCATTTCAACCCCATATTTTGAGTCAAACAAATCTAATTCCTTGTCCATGGATGCCTTGTTGTAATACAAAATCAGAAACATCAAGTGTGAATAGTGCTTAAAGGTAGGCATAGGAACATCTTTTTGTATCTCCACCAATGAAATATGTATAGCCTCAACTACATACCCCACGTAGTCATAGTCAGTATTGACCTTTGGATGTTGAATGTCCATGGCCATCATCAATAAATCAACAGGAGCAGTTGAATCTCCATCAAAACCCAACACTTTACTCAAACCATATACTATGCATTTGATGTAGTTGTGGAAGAATGATAGGTCAAAAGGTGACTTTATGTTATCTGTATTTACCACTAGATTTCTATCCACCCTAGGCATAAATCTCGGCATCTCATGTTTCTTTATGAGTTTGTCTCGCTTCTCATAATCAGCTTGTATCTTATCCAGGTCAATTTTGGTACATATTGCACCAGTAATTCTGGAAACCTTTGCTATTGTCCTTCTATTTATGGCCACTAGGGATTCTTTATTCTTCTTCTTGATCACTCTAGCCACTAGACAGTAGCTCTTAGCTAGCCTTTGATCAAGTCCACATTAATGTAGACATCAAGGACAATTAATTTTGCCATATTTATGTTCCATGGATTACAAATAGGGACTTTCTTAACCCTATTATTCCAGAAGTAATGGAAAAATGTATTACCAGAGTGATTGAGAGTGACCGGGTTCCTGCATTGACACCACTTGTCTTTCCATTCTGCCCAATTGGCATTGTTTGCACTAGAAGTTCCAGTTAAGAGTTCTGCAAATTCATCTGCGTACTTCTTCCTTGCAACTACTTTATTCCCAGAACCCTTTGAAGCAACGCTTGTTGTGGCTTGACTCATCTTTCCTTCTCACAATTGATCTTAGAAAACAATTTCTTCTATTCGCTAATAAATTTACAAAGGAAGTAAACAAGATCTATATAGAATCCAAGCGGAATCATGTCGTTGGTGTCTGCAACTAATTCTGCCATTAATCAAACTTGTGTATCCTTGTTGTAACAGAATATGCATTTCTTTCTTTCTGGCATTCAAAACCCAAGAATGATACACGTGGCACCTTGTCGCGCACCCACTGCATAATCCAGACATTCAAAACTTTTAGTACGAGTGAGCAATAAAGCATCTTCCTCTGGTTAGTCGTGCACTCGCAGTATCCTCCGTCAAGATCAAGATCTTCCGGCGAGTGAACGAGAGCCGTTGATTTCATCTCACTCTTTAGTCACACACTCGCTGCCCTTTATATTCTTAGTCTTTAACCATCATGAGTGAGCGATAACCCTTTTGGAACCTGCTATAAGCCGCGTTGCTCACTTGCAGTACAAAATTTGGTAACCTCTAAGCCTTAGCGAGTGAGCGATAGCATGAAAAAATATTTACTCGCACAAAAAAAATGTTTAACTGCTAAGCATTAGTGAGTGAGTGATGAAACACAGTCTCCTTGATTGCACACTCATGGTCCAAAAATCACTAACTGCAAATCATTGGCGAGTGAGTGATGAAATAGAACCTGCTTGGTCGCACACTTGTGAATTAAAAACATTAAGTGAACAGACCATCATGAGTGAGCGATAATAGTATATAACCTATAACACAAACCACGTTACACACTCGCACAACAAAAGATAACATGAAGAAGACCTCAGCAAGTGAGCAATGACTTAACTTAAACTTGACTTGCACACTCGTGCAACAAAAGATGTTAAGTGACATACCTCAGCGAGTGAGCGATTAACATAAAATTACCTTCAGTCGCACACACGCACAACAAAATGTTTAACTCAAGTCACCTCAGCGACAGGCGACAACACAGTTTTCTTTCTTGCTCGCACACTCCTAGACTGAAATCTTAAAGTGAAATTAAATGGCGAGTGAGCGATAAACATTTCTGATAACCCAGTTGCTCACTCGCATAGTGAAGTTGACATTTTACAAGACTATCATGATTGCGCGACCACATGACAATCCCTTCACTCGCTCACTCGCGCAGTTAAATGACTGCTTAATAAAGATAGCGTGGTTGCGCGACTAACATAAAAGGTGACCATTTGAGGACTTAAACACATTTTAAGACTTTTTTACATGAAAAGGTCATAATTGAGACTCAATAACGCGGGAAAAAGGCCACTATTTGAAATATAAAAAATTTCAGAATATAGTGCTAACAATTCCTTTGTATGTATAATACTAAAAGGTTTTAGCTAGAACCTATAGATACTATGGAAATAGGGCATGTGTCAAATGCCTTTATGCCCTACTAAGGAAGTAGGGAATGTGTCAAATGTCTTTATTCAAATGTTTCAATATCTCATACTTTCTTGATCTCGAAAGGGAAATCTGATGAATCGATAGAGAAGTATATAAAAGGAATCAAGTTCTAGAATTTTGAGGACGTTCCTCCTGCAATTAGATTCTAAGTCAAATGAAAATTAGTCTGAAAGGGTGACATTTAGCAATGAATCTACTAGGAGTGAAAATTAGCTAGTAAAGGAGAAAAAATATCATTCAAAAATTAGTGTGCGATTAAGACATTAAAGCACTTTACCATGACAATCCTAGAAGTTACTCCGTCTATGACAATAGGTTTGGTTGCATGATAGTATCCTGAATGGGGATTGAAAGACCTGATTTATTTTTACACATATAATATTACAATTCTCACTTTCTATCCCTCTAGTGTAAGGGTAACACCTCATCTCTATCGTATGTCATCTCAACTATATAAAAGTCCCTATGTGTAAGCCAAGTGATGATACAAAATGAGCAAGAAATTCATTTCCACAAGAGAAATATCTTAAGAACATCATTGGAACCATGAAAATTTATGATTGAAAACATAATGATTATCAAAATTTAATAGATTCTATATGGGTAAGTGTACCAAGATGGTGTGCAAAAGGGGGGTATAAGTAGCAATTTTTTTTCCGAAATCAGGTAAACCTGAACTTGGAAGACACATTTTAAAGTCACGCACTCAAAATTAGTAGATGTGTAAAGAACAAGAATTGTAGTACCTATGAATCTAGTTTCTAAACTACTAAATTTTTAAAAAAATGTATAAGATTAAGATGGTCAAATCTATTACACACAAAAAAAATCCTAATTGTTTCAGGAAAACATAACATAGTATCTCGCGTGCGCATCAAAAAAGATATAGTTAGATTTAGTATTTCAAAAAACCATTTGGTAGAAAGATAGATAAGAGTGAGATATAGAAGTTGTGTATTTGTTTATAATTTGTTGTTGAGTATTAATTTTTTTATGATTTTTTTAAGTGGGCACATCCTAAAAATTAGGTGTTTGTTTGTGTGCTAGACATACAGAAAAATGATAAAAAATGTAGTTCTTTTTAAAAAAGAAAGGTGTACAGAATCAAGTGTAAAACAATAATATCTATTTTTAAAAAAATTCAGTCAAGTAGATCAAAATTTATTAAGAAAATTGGACACATGTCTCTAAGAACTATGAAGACACTGGTAACAAAAATTAAACTTTAATATGTTAATCTTGTCCAAAAATAGAAAAATCATATGGTTAGAAAGCTTTAGATGTGTGAAATTATGGTGGTAACTTGAAAAATACCTAATTGGTGATGTGTAAACCTGATCATGAGGAAGTTGAGAAACTAGCTTGGAAGAACAAAAGACCTGAAAAAGGAGATAAATTGAGAGAATTAAAGCTCCCAAGCCTTAGGGTCATTATCCAAGCCTATTACCTAAGCATAACATAATTGGGTTTTTAACTATTTAAAAACCGATCGAGTTTTGTAAAAATTTATCTGTGTTTCTAATTCTACAAAATCAATCAGGTTTTTAAACGCTAAAAACTTGATCAGGTTTTGTAGAATTAAAAATATATATGTGGACATATGTATGTAAACTTAATATACACTACACATATGTATATAGTTGCATTTATA